>CM062815.1:503586088-503588588 GCA_031772625.1 Pinus tabuliformis
TGTTGCGCGTTGGTAGAGTGGCGTTGTGTGTCTAAGGCAGGCAGGGTTGGCACTGCATGTTGAGGCCGGCGCTGCACGTCCGGAAAATTTCAGCAGTGTAATTTTACATTGGTGCTATGCTTCTAGGGTGGCACTACGTGTGTGTGCACCGGCGCTGCGCATTGAGCAAAAGCCCTCAAACTTCCAACAAACTTCAAAATTGTTCCCTCTTACCTTCATTGCAAGTAAGTTGACCTCCTTTGCTACAGTTTTGGTTTTCATATCAACATCTTAAGCATCATTCTCCATGATAAATATGAAACCCTAAAAATTTCTCTAGTGATGCCTAAAACCCTAAACCCTCATTGTTCATCCTATCACCTATCCGTACATCTCTAAACTCTATCCCCTTATTCCTTTATCCCTTTACCCCTATTCCATATCATTTCCATCCCTTTATTCTTCTTCCCCGAGGGAAATTTCTCAAAAAAAACAAGCCCTCCCTCTTATTTCCTACTCCCTCATTAATTTTATCCCATAAAGTAATTTCCCATCCCCTCACTCCTAAAAAACTCTCACTCATTCCCTTCATACAACATCCATCCTTGCAAGCATGGACACAGAGGACTGAGACTATGAGGAGGAGGAAAACACAGGTAGTGACACCTCAGCAGATAGAGCTAGGCAGTAGAGAAAACCACACAAGGGAGGCAGAATTATCATAGAAGAGCCATCAAACCTTAGGGAATTGCAGGCCTCTCAGTTGGATATCACATGTTTCAGATATCTTGGCTGCTATGATTTATGTGAGAAGGTAGAGAGAGTTCAACACCACCCTGAGCTCACTAGACTTTTTGTAGCCCATCTTCAAGACAACAGGGTGACTCTTGTTAGGGTAACCTTCACATTTTTACCTTCCATCATTTCATATGCCACCAGGATTCCGAATGTAGGGGAGAAGTGGTACAAGGCCGAGGACCTAGATGAACATTATTATGAGCCTTATATCAAACCCTGGTACAGAAGTGAGGTGAAGAGACTTTTTCCTTTTAGATTTCTTGAAGACAAGTATGTCCTCATGATGAATTTCATCATGAAGTATTTCACTTGTGACGGTAGATTCTCCAAGCTGTACACCTATCACATCAAGCTCCTCATGCATTTTACCATGGTGAGGATGTTAAACCTCCCTTATTTCTTGTTCAGGAATATTAAGAAGATGGCTCATTTTGTCCAGAAGAAGCCATAACCTCAGCAGATGAGCAGTCTTTATCATTACTACCTGATCAAGATGATTGTGCTTCATCATCTCAGTCTCCTCAACATCTCTTGGGAGACATTTATTTCTCATGATATCTTTAGGGGTCCACAAATTCCTCCAGTAGTGTCTCAAGAAGCAGGGGGACCTTCTAGCAGTGCTCAAGTGAAAACAGATGAGGAGGCCAAGGAGACTAGAGGTACTAAGGTGCCCGAGACTTACATGACATATTAGAGGGGCACAAGGAGATTGTTTGTAGCTAATAGGCAAGTGTTTGCTCCACAGGATGTGGAAGGGACCTTGCCTTCTTCATCAACTCATAGGCAAATGCTAGCTCCATAGGATGTGGAAGGGGCTTTGCCTTCTTCATCAACACAACAGGTACAGGTGAAACAGTTGCACAAAGGGAAAGAAAAGATGCCAGAGGAAAGTTTTGATGATGAGGAGGAAGAGAGAGACTTTGATTTGACAGAGCATGATGAGCCGGAGCAACATCATATTCATCATATCATAGAGACAATTGACTTGGAGGCTCAGGATGAAGCAACCAAAAGAAAACATCATCATACAGGAGAAAGAGGCTCAAATCCAAGCATTGATGGACAACTTGGCAAGAGCCAAGTATGTCATCACATATCTGAAACAAGAGAACAAGCAGCTGAGTGACAAGCAAGTCCTCATGGAGCTGGAACTTCTCAAGGTAAAACGACAAGGTGACAAGGAGGCACAGGTCACTTTGACTCCTATTGAGAAGGAAATTGAGGATGATAGAGAGACTTGGCTTGAGAGGGTCAATTTGCACTTAGAGAAGCTATTGCAGAAGGCCAATAGGGATAATCAGATGATCAAACACATGGCCTACCATTACAGGACTCGAAACAAAATTTGCAACATGAGGGTCAAAAAGATGAAAGCTAGGCTAAGGCGGGCTCTAAAGGAAAAAAATAGGAGGATAGGCTTAGGTTTATTGTTGAAGATTACTTCACTCATCAATATTCTTAATGATGGTGCTAATCACCAATTTTGGCCAGGTTTGGAGGAGTATTTTTTTTTGCAAATTTTGGAAATTGCACACACAGAAAATCTTGCGCAACGGTGGCGTTGCGCTTTTCCTAGGGACACCCAATGGACAAATGGATTGCATTTTTGGATTCATAGCAATGATTGCATGAACCCTATGGATTTTCTAAGTTTTTGGGGTAGAACTGGTCCACCAAAAGGTCAAAAAACACCCTAAAAATTACCTTTCTACCACTTTTTGGA
>CM062815.1:503593588-503618588 GCA_031772625.1 Pinus tabuliformis
ACACTTCTTTATATAATAAGAGCCAGCACATTTTCGTGCATATGGTGTTATTATAGTTGGACTACTCCGGTTGCTTTAATGATATATGTTGTTTAACTTACATACTTGTGTATGAACTTGTTATCACCAAAATAGGACCCTGATAGGCTGTTGATAAGACTATCTCAATGTAACTATTTCAAACCAATCTTTTAGCTAAGGCTTAGCCTCCTCAGCCTGAGAGGGCTCTCTCAAAGGGTTAATGATATTGATTAAAGATATAGATAGATGGCTAACTCTATGGTTTGTGATTTTATATGTTTATAGGTTGAAAGATGGAGACTTGCTACCATTGGGCTATGGATTCAGTGATAGAGATAAAGATAACAAATAGCTCTTCTTATAAAACTGAGGCTTGTATATACTTCAATGAAAGAGTAACACATTCAAGAAAGTCTCAATAACTTGAAGTTCATAGAAGTCAGAGCATGTGGGCATGAATTCTGAGTAATGACACATCAAGGTATTCAAAAGGAAATTATTAAAAGTGATTCATCAGAGTTTAATACTTAAAGGAAGTCAGAGCATGAGTAACCATGAATTCTGAGTAATAAGTATTGAAACATTGAAGAAAAACATCCAAAGATAGGACCCAAGAACTCAATTCACCATAGTTTAGCACTTAAAGGAAGTCAGAGCATGTTCCTCCATGAATTTTGAGTAATAAGAATTAATACTATAGAAGAAAAACATATCAAAGATAAAAGATAAAGCTCACTGAAGTACACTAAGAATCTCAAATTCAGAAAAGTTAAACTGCTTCTGTATATATCAGTCCCTCCACTGAATTTACAAAAGTAGTTTTTTTCTATAACATTTTCCAACCCCTAAGGAATTCCAACTCTTTTCTTTTGTAGAGTTATCATTACAATCTTGGATTCCCTAATCCAACTTGAGGGGAATTCGAATTTCCTAGCTTGACACCTATTTTAACCATAAAACAAACTATTAATTACAAGTAACAGTTAACTGACTATCTTAGAATCCTAATACAATTAGGAGAAAAACTCGTTATTATGACTAAAACAACCTTATCTAGGAATGAAACATTCTCTTTGACACCTATAACTCCATGAATTCGAATGTGATGAAGCCTTTAACCTTGTTGTTAGATTTTGTTGATTCATCCCTTATCTGTCCTGAAAATCAGGAACATGTTTCCTGCATTTAAGATTTAACCTTCATTGATGCTTTTTGAATCCATTTGTTGACAACATTGACCTTTTGAGTCAAGTGATATGTGTTATCACTTCCATAGAACTTTGCTCTTCCACCTATACGAAAATCAAGCCCTTGAAGGAGTATAATGAGAGTTGATCTAGCTGCTCAAAAACTGCACCTACAGCGATTTCACAGCACAAGTTAAACCATTAATTTCTCCCACCTCATAATGAATTTGAAGAAACTGAAAGAGGTTTTTGTAGTCCATTATGTTAGGAATAAAAACCTCATTCAGTTTTCCAAAATATTCTTTCACCTGCTCAAGAAACCCCTTAGAAGTTGACTACTTAAAACAGAAAACAGAGTTTTCTCTGCTGAAAAAGGCTGCTTCAGTCATTTCGTAGCGCAAAACAGGTTTTTTACATATCTCCTTCACTCTTTGAGTTTTTCCCCTACTTGAGCTTTAAACATTCACAAGTGACCTCCTCACATTCTCCAGCAGCATCATTCTCCAAAAATAGTCGCTTCTTTCCTTTGAAGAGTGATCAAAACACCAAAACTACACCTACAGCAGTTTCGTAACGCGCTATGAAACTGTTGTGCATGTCACCTACAGCAGTTTCGTACCGTGCTACAAAACTGATATGTGAATCAATTTGTCAGGCCAGGGTAACTCCAGAATGGGCAGAGAAAAACTGATTTTTTAATTCATTAGCTAACTATCATTTATATACATAAATGGGACGGATCAGTTCATCTTCTTGATGACTGTTCGCGTTCCAGTTCACCCATCCATTGAGGATTAGGTGTCAACATTCCCCCCTTAATCTGAAGGGATGTTGTTGAGTCCAAGCATCATTCTGAATCTTTCAAGCTTTTCTCTTCCAAGCGCTTTGGTGAAGATGTCTGCAATTTGCTCGTTTGTGGAACAATGACGGAGATGGATTGTTTTGGCCTCAACATGATGTCGGATCAGATGATATTTAGTATTGATGTGCTTAGTGCGATCATGGAACTTTGGGTTCTTGGCCAAATTTATTGTAGAGGTGTTATCAATCATGAGTGGAGTTGATTGTATTTGTTTTACCTGCAAATCTTCAAGAATTTTCCTGAGCCACACAATTTCTTTCGTTGCTTCAGCTGCTGCCACATATTCTGCTTCTGTTGTGGAATCTGCTGGTACTGATTATTTGCGTGATCTCCAAGAGACAACTCCTGATCCAAGACTCATAGCATATCCTGAAGTAGATACCCCAGTTTCTTTGTCTCCATCGAAGTCTGAATCAGAATATCCAATCAAGTTGAAGTCGTCCACCTGTGTATACTTGATTCCAAGGTCTTGAGTTCCTTTCAAGTACCTTAGAACTCTTTTTGCAACAGACCAATGTCATTCACAAGGTTTTTGCATAAACCTGGAGAGGATTCCAACAGCAAATGAAATGTCTGGTCTGGTAGTAGTGAGGTAGATGAGACTTCCTACAAGCTGTCTATACTTTGTTGCATCCTCAAATTCCTTTCCTTGAATAGATGTGAGCTTCAAGTTTTGTTCCATTGGAGTAGAAAGAGGATTGCATTTTGTCATGCCAAATTTGTTTAACAAATCTCCAATGTATTTCTTTTGAGAAAGAAATATGGATTTTGGATGTTGGGTTACTTCAATGCCAAGATAGTAATGAACATAGCCCAAATCAGTCATTTCAAAACTTTTTCCTGATTCTTTCTTTATGGATGCAATATAGCTTTCATTGTTCCCTGTCATTAAAAGATCATCTACATATACCACAAGATATACAACTGTTTTGCCAACTTTCTTGACAAATAAAGTTGCATCATCAAGATCAAAATGTTTGAAGTTGAGTTTCAGAAGATGCTCAGTCAGTTTTTCATACCAGGCTCGTGGTGCTTGTTTGAGGCCATACAAGGACTTCACAAGTTTGCATACTTTGTGTTCATGTCGTTTCACAGCAAATCCTTCAGGTTGGGACATAAAAACATTCTCTTTTAGATCTCCATTCAAGAATGCAGTTTTTACATCCATTTGATGGACTTTCCAACCGTTCTGAGCAGCTAGTGCAAAGAGTGTCCGGATGGTGGCCCATTTTGCTGTGGGGGCAAAAGTTTCCTCATAATCGACCCCTTCTTTCTGTGAAAAACCTTTTTCCACAAGCCTAGCTTTGTGCTTGTCAAGTGAGCCATCAACTTTGTACTTGTTCTTGTAGACCCACTTGCAGCCAATTGGTTTGGTTCCAAATGGAGGATCAACCAGCTTCCAAGTGCCATTCTCTATGAGGGCATCATACTCCTTCTGCATCGCTTCTTTCCATTCATCATGAGAAGCAGCTTCTTTGAAGGAAGTTGGTTCAAAATCTGTAGACAAGTTCAATTCACAATCATAAGTAACATCCATATCAACAGGTGAATTAGAGTTATCTACATCACCTCCATCTTGTCGGTTTGTATTTCTGGTTCCTGTTTTTCCAATTTCATCAGGATGAACACTTTCAAGTGTCTTTGTTAGCCACTTTGGGGGACCTTTCTGAGATGGTCCAGGCTGCTCTGTTGATTGAGTTGGGACTGAATCAAGATTGAGTCTCCCAATTCTATCAATTACATCACTTTAAGCATCATCCGTTGTTGGAGTTTCATGCAGGGGAGATTGTTCTTCAGAAGAAGATTCCACATGTTGTTCTAGTATAGGAATCCCCCCTTCAAGATGTGGAATCTGATTATCAAACTCTTGAAATGATTTCAGTTTTGTGAATCTATCCAAGCGATCAAGTTGTCGCTCAACAACACTATCAGATTTGGATGATTCAAGAAAAATGACATCTCTAGATACAACAAACTTTTTATTTACTTCATCATAGAGACGGTATGCTTTAGATGTGTTTGAATACCCCAGGAAGATACACTTACGACTTCTAGCACCAAGTTTGTTTCTATGTACCTTTGGTATTAAAGCATAACAGGTGGAACCAAAGATCCTGAGATGTTTTACCGAAGGAACATGTCCATACCACAATTCATAAGGAGTCTTGTTTCTTATAGCACTAGATGGACATCTATTCTTTATATATGCAGCACATAGAACAGCATCAGCCCAAAACATTATCTTTACATTTTTGAAGAAAAGCATGGATCGTACCATATTCAAAATTGTTCTGTTCATTCTTTTAGCTACACCATTCTGTTGAGGATTATAAGGCACAGTTGTTTGATGTTTAATCCCATGTTGGCGAAGATAGTGTTCAAATTCATTTGATGCATATTCTTTTCCATTATCAGTGCGAATAAACCCAATATGAGATTGTGCATCATTTTCAATCCACTTATGAAAATTCTTGAATGTTTGAAAAGCATCAGATTTGTTCTTCAATAAATAAACCCAACACATTCTGGTGTAATCATCAATAAATGTCATGATATATTTATTTCCATTTGCAGAAGGAACAGGCATTGGACCACATAAATCTGAATGAATGAGTTCAAGCTTCCTATGTGCTCTTGAATGTGAATCATGAAAAGACTGTTTGCTATGCTTTCCTAGAATGCAAGCATCACATTGCTTATGTTTTCTAGGAATTGTAGGCAAACCAGCAACAACATTTTTCTTCAACAAGCGGATACTATCATAGTTTAAATGTGCAAATCTAGCATGCCATAATAAACTTGACGGAAGTGTACCTTCTTCATGATGAGAAATATATGAGAAATGTTGTGCATGAGCAAAGGTTCCTTGCAGTTTAAGAAGTCTTTCTTCTTCTATACCCCTCATGACAAGTGAGTGGTCAGATGCCTTTCTTACCTCAATCTTTCCATAAAACATGTGAATGGAGTGACCTTGCTGGCGAATGTGGACCAGGGACAGCAAGTTTCTCTTGAGCTGTGGGAGATATAGAACATGATCCAGAAGAAAGTCTGGAAGACCAGGCAGTTTAAGCCTGATTGTGCCAAGCCCTGATGGCTTGATTTTTTACTGATCTGCAAAGTATACTGCTCCATCAACATTATCAGTGAAATCTTCAAAAAAATCTTTCCTATGAGTCATATGACAGGTTGCTCCCGAATCAAGCAACCAGTCATCTTTCGAAGAAGCAAGTGAAGCATTAAACAAATCTTCATTTACTCCAATGTTACATTGTGCCTCAATATAGTGAGCGGATTCAGGTGCTTTACCTTTGTCTGTGTCATCAGTTTTACCTTTCTGCTGATTTCTTCTCTGCTCAATTTTGTCCCATGGTAGCTTGCATGTAGAAGCATCATGTGATCCATTTCGTTTGCAGCGAATGCAATGCAGATCTGCTTTTTCTGCTTGAGAATGTCTGCCCCCCCTGCCTCTGAAGTATCTTCCTCTTCCTCTTCGTCCACCTCTTCCTCTTGTAAAATCTTGAGCAGGATGCTTTTCTTTATGAGCAAGGCAAACAGTCTCTTCAGAAGATTCAGGGACTGTTTTCTTTCCAAAGTCTTTCTCTCTTTCAGCAAACTTTTTCACAAGAGACTCAAAGGTTATGTCTTTAAGATTTCCATTTGCTTGTAAAGACTCAAGATAATTGGAGTAGGTAGGATAGAGTGCTTTGAGAAAGGCAATAAGAGAGATATCCAGCTCAAACTTAGTGGATTTAATATCATGCATTATAGACTTTATTTCAGATGCAAGAGCAAGGGGATCATTATTTTTCAGTTCAAGAGTGAAGAGTTTAATCATGAGCTGAACAACTTCAAGTGCAGAATGTGAATCATAGAGTTCTTTCAGCTTTTGTAAAGCTTCAAAGGCAGTGGAATAGGATGAAATATGACGACTTACTTCTTCATTTACAGATGCTGCGATCAATGCATAGGCTTTGTTGTTCTTGTTTTCCCAAATGACAAGTTCTTTATCTGATGTAGGCTGCATAGGGTCTTTGTCTTCTTCTCTGACACACACTCCTTTCCACAACTCATTGTAGATGAGGGTGTGTTTTACCATCCGAGACCATTCAGAATAGTTCTCCTTGCCAGTGAGAACTATTCCGACCATAGAGATGATTGAATGCATTCTGTAAAAAAAATACTTCTGCTGATAAAAAAAAACTTTACGTTACAGCCTTCAAATCCTTCTGATATTTGCTAAAAGCATCAGCATTTCATTGTACATATCACTGCAATACTACTATGTTTTGAAAAATGCGCAATGGATCACTTCAATATATCACTTCATTCTATAATATATCACTTCAATATATCAATATATTATGCAAATGCGCAAGGGATCACTTCACTTCATCAATATATCACTTCAATAATCCATATATTATGCAACACTACAAATGTTTTGATATATAAAACACCCTGACTGATATAACTTGAATGCTTTGAAAACTGCCTTGAATGATATATATGAACACTTTGAAAAAACAGCGCAATGCTTTGAAAAAACTGTTTATATAGGTGGCACAAACCCTAGCTCTAGGGCTTAATCAGTCAAATATCTTGTTGCCTGCTTTGCAACCGCACATAATCCCCAAGTATTCCAAAGCGTTTCTAATTGCAAAGGCTTTCTCAAAAATGCGGATTTGGTTACGATAGAAGGCGAAGGCCATGTCTTTCATCTCCATAACCGAAACAGAAAAGTAAAAGGTATTCCATATTGATGGTGCATTAGCCGGGAATTGAAACCGGGTCGGGTCTGTAACGTGGCAAAACTGAAACAAGAAAAGTAAAGCAAAGCAATGTTTATGCGGCACCAGCCAGGAATCGTACACAGATCTATACTGTGGCAGGGTATTGTTCTACCACTAGACCACTGTTCTTCGGATCCGTTTGAAGACCATGAATCTGATCTGATATCGCCGTTTATTGTGCACTGCACTTCACCAAGTGCGATACGTATTGGATGGGCATCTCCACTCATATATGGCACACAGGACTTGATGTTTAAAGCGGAGGAATATAACTTTTGTCAACCACCCTCCCACGAGTCTCCACAACAGTGTACGTATCCAAAATCAAAACCTTTCGTAAATGACAGCGCTCGGAACCTTCAACGAATCCGACTAAACTCTCAGGAAAACCCACGGGAAAATGTGAAGACGAGCTCCACCAGAGACAGCAGCAAGACCTGGTCAATAGTAACGGGTGTATTGAATGTAAAAACGGAATTTCACACAGTCTTCGATGCGCAGAGAATGAAACGCAGGACAGAGGCAATCAATGCGTAGAGAGACAAACGTTCAGGCATTGCCAGACAACCATTCAGGCAGGCAATCAATGATGCAGAGAATCAATGACACTCAGGGCAGAGCAGCGCTCAGGAGAGAACAGCGCTCAGGACAGAGGCATTATTAGAGGAGTTACAAGGAATCTAGGACCTGCGCTCTGATACCATGTCAGGACAGGGTAACTCCAGAATGGGCAGAGAAAAACTAATTTTTTAATTCATTAGCTAACTATCATTTATATACATAAATGGGACGGATCAGTTCATCTTCTTGATGACTGTTCGCGTTCCAGTTCACCCATCCGTTGAGGATTAGGTGTCAACACAATTTACACAATTTTTCCCACAAACTTTCCTTCTAAGGATTCTTCACAGTTGTTTCATTATGTACATATGCCACATATACCTAACATCACCCGTTCTTGAAACATCTTCAAAAAGTAATGTCTTTGTTTCAACAAAAATTGTTATTAGGGTTCCATCACTTACTTTCTTGTTCATTTGTGCTGAGGCTGAACTCCAGACTTGCTCAGCTGAATTTCAAGGTCTTCAATTTGTCTTTTCATCCTCCTGATATTAGTTCTTAGTCTGCCATTGATCCATCTAACATACCTTGCTTCCTTGATTGCAAGGACAGTCCAGGTGAAGTATTGAGCCTTTCTGTTAACTACTTCAGGTTTTGAAGCTTTTTCATCTTCCCACAGAGCCTTCATTCTATTGAAATTGGATTTCTCAACTGCATGTTTCCTTTCCCTTTTCTTAAGTTTGGAAATCTCAAGATTATCAAGTTTCAATTTCTTCTTGACTTCCTCATAATTATTTTCTTCTTCTTGAGTATTGACTGCTCTGTTTTTGTCATCTTCATGCATGGGTGATGGTGGGACTACTGGCACTACGGGCTCTTCACAAAAACCTGGTATCTCCCATGTTTCATCTATCTCTGGCTTTGCCTCTTGTAACCTTTTTGACTGCCTAGTTACAGGCCTTCTAGGCTTTGAAGACAAATTCTCAAGCCTGATCATCAAACTGTAATCTTTTAGAGGATTTCATCTTTTTGACTTGCCCTCACCTAATTCAATGAAGTCTGCTTGGACTAGAGGGGACTATTCAATGTCAATAGCCTAAAGAAGATCATTCAAACTGCCCTTTGAGACTAGGCTTTCATCAGTGACCCCTGTTTTACCCTTTTCTTTGGCTATTTGACTTCTAGTTACCCTTCTCTGGATTGTTTCACCAATGGAATGCTCTTACGCTGCTTCCTTAATTTGAACTTTCTTCTTCTGTGAATGCTGAGGAGTATCTTAAACAGCCAATGGTGTTCTAGTCACTAGCTCCTTGACTTGCTTTTTGGCCTTCAGTTTAACAAACCTGCTTGACATTTTTTCTGCATAATGACTAGTCACTGGTGATGATATTTCCTTAGCCCTAGGGCTAAGTCCTGTTTCAGCTCTAAAACCAGACATAAGGAGAAATGAAGACCACTCTTTATCTACCTTCCGAAATTCATGCAAGATAATTAATTTAACTAAGTCATGATGGAACAATGATGTTTCACATGCCTCTTTCTTCAATTGTATTTTATCAGACATCTTGCCTAAACTTCGAAACAAAAAGAAAGGTATATCTAGAGAGATTATCCCAATGAAATGCAATAGGAGTTTGAAATGATAAGAATACACCTTGTGGTATCTTCCTTCACAGGTGAAGTACCTTTGTATGCATGAGAGTAGGTTGGCATATGTATCTTTGACATAACCCCTTGGCATTGCTTTAGTTAAATATGTGTCTACAAACTCTGGCTTCAAGAATATCTTGCAAGGTGCCATTTCAAACTTGAAATTCTTAAACCACTTTTCCTGACCTCTAGGAATTTCTGTGACTAAAGATATAACTTCAGGAGAAATTGGCAATTCTAACACTCCAATCTTTGTATGTAAACCTGTGAAATTTAGAGCAAATTCCTTGGTCACTTGGTTATGTCCTCCTTGTAGTTTCTCACAGAACCTCCAGCAACCTACTTTTTTGAAGGCTTCTTCAACTGTTTTATCCTTTGTGAGAGCATCTAAGCCTTCAGGTTCAGTTCTCAAACATCAGCCTGACCTATGACTCTTTCTTTCTTCTAACATTTCTCCTTTGAAATCCCTATAGATAGAAGACCTGGAAGAAACTGCCTTGCTTAATTTAGGAACTGCCTCACTTGAATTTGATGAAGAGCTGCCTCACTTGAAGCCTGCAGAAGAATTCTGGTCTCTGCTCACCCTGGGCTTGTTTACTTTGAACTTAAGAACAGCAGCAAGTTTCTCTTGCATGAATATGACCAAGATCAACACGGATATGACCAGGATCAACTAACCCTTTCCTTTTTTTGAAATTTGAAATGACTACGGACAAATGACCCCTAACGAATCTAATGATGGATATGAATGGTTGCATGTGAGAGGAAAGGTTCGTGGACTGACACCTGATGATGAAAATTTAACGGATTCTGGTGGATTTGGTAGCTAGAAATGATTGATCACGAATCCCCAATTTCGTAGTGCATCTAGTGTAATTTCGGGGTTTTGCGCTACGAAAACGCCTAACTACGAATCCCCGATTTTGTAGCACATCCAGTGTAATTTCAGGACTTTGTGCTACAAAAACACCTAGACAGTTTCGTAGTGCATTCAGATTTTTGAAATGACCAGACACATGAAACTTTAAACATGATATGGGATCCATAATGGGAAAAACAAGGTTGTTGAACTTTATTTGATGATGGAAATGAGACTCTAACCCTATGACTTAGACTCTAAAAACATAAAAATGACTTGACCATGTCTAACACTATGACTTAGGAACAAATGTAAACTGTCCAAGTTTAGAGAATTTTTGGGTGATAACAGTGGCTCCACTAGGGATAGTGTGCCCCAGTGGTACACTAAGAACTGGTAGCTCCAGTGCTGCTATCCATCCTTCAGAATAAAACTTTGAAATTCTGCCCAATATGCTCCCCAAGATTTAATGATTTCTGCAAGAAGGACTCAAACTGCACCTACTAAAAAAAATGCTCAGTCAACCTACCTTGAGCTTATTCACACACTCCTACCTACCCTATCAGCTGCAATCTCCATTTGTAGCTCAAGGAACATAAAACTTCCAATGAAGCCAGTCATTGATCTGATCTGACACTTGAATCTCTTGGTTGTGCTTGAAGCAAAAATAAACATGATACTGAAATAACCGAGGCAGCATGAGATATATTTGATCTTCATAATGGAAATATAGTTGGAAATCTAGACTATAGAACCTTTCCATGTAGCCAGCTATAGGATCAAAAAACACATGGTCAGTTTGATGTTTCTTGTGATATTCCGCAACTTTGGACAACTCACCAATACTTTGATCATCTACATAAGGCTTCAGTTGTGTGCTCTCAAACTGCTCCTCAAATTGATTTTCAAAAATAATGTATTCTTCCTCAATCTCAAAAGAGAAAGGAAGCAACACCCTCTCTTTGTATTCTGCCATAGAAAGCTTTTGAAAAGTATGATCATGATCATGAAGACTATATGATTGAATTTGACCTTGTAAACCTTCAATGTCTTTCTCAATGTTCTTAGCAACTTCATCCAAAAATTTCATCTTATCTTTTGTCTTGCACTCAAATGATTTTAGATAAGAAGACAAGGACAAAGAAAAAATTTCATCTATTTCTTCATTAATATGATCATCATTCCATTGTTTGAAACCTTGAATTGAAGGAGAGTTTGCCACCAATTCCATTATGTCTATCCATTCCTCCATAAACATAAGAAAGTATACAAATGACTTAATAGATTTGACAGGAAAGCTTTCAATCCATTGTTTACATTTCCCTTGAAATGAATCATAGAACAACATAATGCAAACATCCTCATGTTTGACTCTAAGAAGCTCAGTAAAATCACATAAATCTGATATATGCTTCAAATTTAAACTCAAATCTTCTCCATTGAATTTTGGACCATTCCTTAAAAAATATATATCCTTGGGAAAATGATTTGGGAAACCATGAATTTCTAGAAAATCATGCATACCCTGAAACAAGAATGGTAGCATCTGAGTTCTTCATAAGTTCAGTAGAATCACCATAAATCTATGTGTTATCGGGAAAACTAGTGTCCCTTCAGAGCTGCTAGTCCCACTAAGATGGGTAGCTATCTTAGAAACAAACAGACTAAAGTCACTTGTGTTTTCCTTTATGAGAGATAGATGAGAAAGAAGCAGAGAGTACCAACCTCAGTCTTTTGCTTGGCTCCTTGCTTGTTTCCTTTCCCCTTTGACAGAAATTCGCTACTCCTTCCTTACTTGTCCCACTTCAAAGAGCACCTGTAGAGTCAAAGCAGCATAATACCATCAAAGCATAGAGATCTATAACCATAAACAATATAGGATCAGATGTATATTGACCATACAAATGCATATATCAATACAAGATTCAGAGATATACAAGAATAAACTCAAATAGCTTTATTGATAGAAGTAGTAGAAGAGAGGATTACAACCCGTTGGTCCAACCCAGCACCATCCTCCCAGCATGAAAGCCCTCTTCACCTCATGAAAAGCTTAGATCACCCAACAATACAATGTTGCACAGAGAAACCAATAGCACTTCCTTACAAAATACAAGATTCCAGCATCTGGATCTCTAGGATGAGGGATCCATATATAGATGTTTGTAGGGGGGTGAGTCAGCTTCTGGGATTTTGATTAGTGTCATCTCTCTGATAGTTCTTGGTTCCACTTGGATATTTCATGATCTCTTACTCATCCCGAGGTGAATCCAGAGAGGCAAGTGTCGAATGAGCAGCTTCTAGAAGATTCTCTGGGTTTCCACCTAGCAAACTGCTTCTGCCATTTGTCTGCTCTCGTTCATCACACCCTACAAAAGGGCTTTCCAGTATGCATCGCACTTTTTGCATGTGGCAGTTGAGATGCATCGCACCCTTAGCAATAAGCAGTCTGTATGGTCTAGTTTTGACCAATTATGAGTAGTTTTTCAGGGAGAACTTCTGGGAGATGATGTAATCAGCTGACCTTGCTCCTTTAGGGTATAAAACAACACTTTTAGGGACTTAGAAGCCCTTGGTTTATGGACATATGTGATTGGGGTTGCAGTGCCCAAATATGTCTATAACAGTTGCCCCCTAAAGCATGAGATCGTAAATCTTTTTGATGTGGGGTGAAATGCTTTATCATGAGGATCCGAGGTTTTTCGAACTCGAAGGTGACCTGTAATAAGATACAATACAATACATTATCTTCATAATATTTTCATGATCTAGCTGAGGCGGGCATTCCCATGCTCAGCTTTATAAATTCATTTTCGTGTACATAGGACAGACAACCGTCTATGTAGCAAATTGATGATTCTGGTAGAGCCATCATCCATTGGTTTGGATGATTATTTGTGCAGCAATGATGTACATTTGATGTCTTTATTTTCCTAAATATATCGTAGCCCAGATGGATGAAACTAGATCCGGGGTCTTCAAAACTCATTCAATCTTCGCCCAAAGTACAAGTCGGTCCATGTGAAAAGATGTTCTAGTGTCGAACATGGAAATACATCGCCTGATTACCAGCCAATGATGTAAGTTGTTAACAGGCACGAGAGGAATCACAGATTATGATAATGATCCTCAAGGTACTGTAGTAAAATTCACGTGGTGTGAATACATGAGTCGATGTCGAACACCATGCAAAATCTTTCGGTCGAGGGCCATTAATGTAAACCTGTCGACGGAAGTGAGAAACTTGCCATTGAGGCATGCAAGCTTCAAAGTACTGAAAGGGTTGTTCCAAGGTCGACTTCTTGGATAATGAGCTGATGTCAACAAGAAGTGACCCGTCGTAGGAGGGCATTAATGAATCCCAGGTTCAGGGTGGCAGTCATGAAAGAATGAAGCATGAAGGTATTACAGCGGATGAGACACAAGCTGGGTTGGTGAATTCTCTAAGCGACTTCTCTTAAACATATCAGCGACACTAAAATGGATTGGTAGCATTAACCCCAAAAGTGGATGGTACGGTGGACCAATGGTGATATGACTGGTGAATGACCCGACTCAATCATGGTGATGGAGTGAAAGTGTCATGTTCAACAGCGACCTGCTACCAATAAAGTTTCTTCAAGTTTTCTTCCCAATTTTCCCCAGTCATTCATGACCAGTACCTCTTTATTTTTGTCAAGCTTGAGGAGGATAACATATGCTTGTTCTATAATTTTCCCTTCGGGCAAACGCGTTGCTATGTTTTAACGAACCTAGCGACAGTGAGACTAGCTCTTGTCTGTATGGACAAGTTTGTCGCTATTGTTTTAACGAGTTTAACGACAAGGATAACTCGGTTCTTTTCAATTTTAGAGAGTCTGAAAACAGACAGAAAGGAAACTCCAATATTCCTTTTTCGTAATATAATTCCTTAAGTCCGAAAAAGTATAAAACAATGCGAAAAGGATGACTTTTTTATAGTTTTAACGAGCCAAACAAGACAAACGCTCGATCTTTTTGTGTAATAATCCCTCAGGTCCAAAAAGATTAAAATCTAGAGGAGGGATGGCACTTCCAATCACTTTAACGAGCTGGAGAGACCAATTGCTCATCAATATTTTCATATTTTACAAGTCAGATGAAAAGAGCTTAAAGGAGACTCATTTTTTTAGGAACGAGTGATGTTTTTGGATAGCAGCTGGTTCCAGATAAGGTTTGGAACTTTTTCAATCACGGCAGTGTAGAGAAAGTGGCTAATAGGATCACTCATCATAGTTATTCCTCAAAAGGGGTAAACAATCAAATGGAGGCGTATGATCAGCTAAAAAAGAGTGGAGGTGATGGTAAGAACACGACCAAGGCTCAAAGGCTGATAATAATGAGATCGCAATGGTTATTTACCGGAGGTGGGTTCATTTTTTAATGATCTTAAACTCTGGTGGAACATATGCTCATTGCTAGGTTTATTTTTTAACGAGCTTGAACTTCGTGTAAAACTGCTCGTGCCAGTCGTATAATAAGGATGTCTCATCGATAGGTTCATTTTTTAGGGATCTTGCCCCATTCAAAACTTTGCTCCGAATCCTTTCTTTATGCAAGCTAGGAACGACCAATCCTACGAGTTTAAAGGGTTAGGGACCTACAAACTAAGAAAATAAATAGTCTCTTTTCACTTGCATGAAAAAAGGTTTGCATGCCCCCAGGTATAACAAAGTAGTGTTTCCAGGTTACTCTTTAATTTGCAGACAAAACACTTGCTCTGTCGGGAAAGGCATACCCAGGTTACCTTTCAATTTGCAGACAAAACACTTGCTCTGTCGGGAAAGGCATACCTTCTGACGGAGGTATCTTATTCTAGTCTAATCCCATTTTCCTAAACGGACGGGTGTGTCAGACTAGTCATATATCCTCAGCGGAAACCTACCCTATACCCAAACTTTTTCTGCTAAAGCAGACTAGGGTGCATGCCCCCTGGGTTTCAGTCACAATCACCTAATTACTCGCGCTCATCAGGTGGACGGACTGGATATTGATGAAACATTCCTTACGTAAAAAGACCAGTTAGGGATGGCATTTGACTATTAGCTATGTGTGAACCAGGGAATGAATGCTAGTCTACGATCTGGACCACTCTACCTTCATGCGAAAAACACATCACTCGAAAGAGTGAGGAAACAATAGTTCCCATGCTATAAATGTAGTCACGCCCAAGGAGTAGATTGTAATCTAAAGGTCCTTCAACTACTATCACGTTTAGATGAACGGTTTTCCTTCTCAAAGTTGTAGGCAAATTTGGAAGGATCCCTAACGGTCGACTGGTTCCTTTGTCAAAACCTGTTAGATTTCGCATCTCAGGCAGAAGCGATGGCGAACCAAGTGCTTTCCAAGTAGTTGAGGGAAGGATACTCACAGAATCCCCTTCATCTATGATAGTACTGACCATGACCATTCTGTAAGCTTGTACAATGATTCGAAATGGTACATTAGATGGTAGACAGGGTCTGCCTAGTAGATTCCAGTCAAAGGAAATGACTAGGTTGCTTGGAGGTGGGACCGAATAAATGGCCAGATACATCTCTGACGAACTTCCTTCCTGCACTAAAGGAACGGGTAGATTTCCCCCATGTTCATCGGAGTCTGTGTTTATGAAAAGAATTTGAACAGTGTCGTTCTCATTCTCTTTGGTGACTGTATCATCTGAAGGTAGACCTTCTGAAGACAAGACTGGGTCGACTGCCATCTCGACCTATTGACTTTGGTCTGGTGTGGACCTAGAGGGTTTATCTTCAATGATAGATGCTTCGACCGACCACAAAGGTGTGTCAATCGGATTTTCAACTAGTGATGGACTCGGCAAGAGTTTCTTGTATCCAGGAGGAAGTCGTAGTGGTGAAGAAGGACGATTATCCAATACTCTTTTAGCTTCTTCTAGGAAGGGACAACGGTGGATGGCATGATCGCCCTCACACAGTCTACAAGGAAACTTATATCTTCCTTTCTGTCCATTGACTTCGCTTTCACTAGTTGACGGTGTACTTTCAACATGATCGTCAGAGGTTGATGACACCGGATTGTGCAAACAAGGAGACCAGTCCCTTAAGATCCGTGGGATGCAAGGACAATCTCGATGATAGTGGTCCCCTTTGCAAATGACACATGGAGATTTAGGTTTGGATGGTGCAGTGTGTGGATTTTTGCTAGACGATGTATGGTTGCCCTTTTTTGCCGTTGGCTCCTTCTTCTTCTTCTCCTTCCCTTTCTTCTTCTTCTCAGTTACTTGGTTTTTAGTTTTACTAGCTTCACCAAGCGAAGAGGAAGAAGGAGAGGGAGAGACAAACGAAGTAGAAGGTTGGGGGTTAACTCTAGTATCATCTAGTTGCTGATTTGATTGCTCAGGAATCACGGTGCTTTGAATGACAGAGGTCGAGAAGAGCTTCTGGCAAGCCAATTGTCAGTCCTGGAAGGGACAATGTGGACATATGAGGTGCACCAACTTCTCCCCAAGAGGAGAAAGGACTAGGATTTCCCCAAAGGGGAAATACTTGGTTGGTGGGCTCCATTTTCTCAACCTAAGATCAATGAGGGAATAGTAACGTTATTCCGATTAAAAAAAATTCTATGACGCTTTGACACAACTTGCTTTGTCAATTTTTAAGAGTCGAGAAAAAGCTAAAGATGACTCTAGTCGCTTTCGATTTTTAATGACCCTGAAGTGACAAGTGCTCAGATGGACCTTCTCCTTTAAGGAGTCTGAAAAGGAACGAAAGAGACTACTCTGGAAATCTAGACAAAGGGATTACCAAACCAATCGCAAAACTGCAGAATACTTTTTACGGTATGGCAGTCAATCTTCCCAAATGTTGTTTTCAGTGAATTGTGATCGATAAGGCGGCAAACACGGCTTCCTAAGGATAAAGGATGTAGCCTATTATGGTCTCCCAATATATACTCGACGATACATGGGAGCACAAGTCCGTACTAGCACTTGTCGTCTCAAAGAGGAGGAATCACCCAACCTACGATGAAAGCAATAGTTACCAGGCTTTATGATGCTAGAATACGTCTCTAGCCTAGACTTCTAAATGTTGTGTGTTAGGTTCCAAAGCGTTTTTATGTTCATTGAAGTTTATTTTACAGTTGATCTTTCTTAAGAAGTTTGCCTTTAAGGTTCACCGCATGATGTAGATATACAATTCCTAAATATGCAATCTAAGATGATAAACAGTCATTTACTTTCTTTTTGCAATGAAAATCCTAGCTACTAAGGAAAGATAAATGAAATTCTTTCAACATAGAGCAGAGAGCACACACTAGATGCACTTTTCCTAAATCAACTTCAACATGCAGTCTTAATGCAAATGCACATGCATGTATTGTTTTTTAGTTTCCTTAATGTGAGAATGACAAAAAGAAAACAAAGTATAGATCTGAACTATCTTCTTTCAAAGCGACAGTACTAACAATTTTCTTTTCAAAAAACGAAAGTAAAGTCAAGACGACACTTTGCGATTTCGAATTTAAAATTGCTTTCGACACTTGAAATAATAAATCAAATACAATCGCAAAAGTGTAATCGGCTATCTAAAAGAGGAATGCTTTGTAACACTCTTTTTCTTGACTGAAAATGACACTTGCGACACTTTCAAATCAAAAGACGACAGTTCGATTAAGCTACTATTTGCAAGGTAGAACTGTAAATGATGAAAAATACATAAAAACATTCACAATTCTTTGTACAATGGAGGCTGAATAATGCAAAGGAAGGGAGTTTCAACAGTGGTATACTGATCATAGACAGCAAAACTCCTGAATAAAGCTGAAGACAATGAAGAAAAAACCAAAATCTGGAGGCAAAAACAGTCTTATCTGATCATCGCACCTGTAACACAGGGAAACAGGGATGCATCCCACCTACTACACATGGGAGGTGCGATGCATCCAGAATGTCAAAAGGAGACAGTGCGATGATCTAGGGACGAGACTTTCACTTGGTCTTTGGTCACAGTTTGCAGCTTAGTTCAGGGATTTAGGCTGAGCTAATGATAGGCAATAAATACAAAGTATAAGGATGATATAATGAGGTTACTTGAGCTACCACCAGGGCACTTAGGATGTTTGCAAGTCAGTTGTTCAGTTCATAAACAAACCTGGAGATTGACTGAAGCAGCATTGATCTACTTTGCACTTGCATAGAAAATGCAGTTCAAAGGCTAGCTGGCTTAACTTCAGGCTCCGTCTATAGTTTATGAAGAAAACAAATAGAGACAAGCAATCAAACTATTCACTCCCCAGCGAAGTCACCATTTTGTTATTGAGAAAACTAGTGTCCATTCAGAGCTGCTAGTCCCACTAAGACGGGTAGCTATCTTAGAAACAAACAAACTAAAGTCACTTGTGTTTTCCTTTATGAGAGATAGATGAGAAAGAAGCAGAGAGTACCAACCTCAGTCTTTCGCTTGGCTCCTTGCTTGTTTCCTTTCCCCTTTGACAAAAATTCGCTACTCCTTCCTTACTTGCCCCGCTTCAAAGAGCACCTGTAGAGTCAAAGCAACATAATACCATCAAACCATAGAGATCTATAACCATAAACAATATAGGATCAGACGTATATTAACCATACAAATGCATATATCAATACAAGATTCAGAGATATACAAGAATATGGAGGAAAACTCAAATAGCTTTATTGATAGAAGTAGTAGAAGATAGGATTACAACCTGTTGGTCCGACCCGACACCATCCTCCCAGCATGAAAGCCCTCTTCACCTCATAAAAAGCTTAGATCACCCAACAATATAATGTTGCACAGAGAAACCAACAGCACTTCCTTACAAAATACAAGATTCCAGCCTCTAGATCTCTAGGATGAGGGATCCATATATAGATGTTTGCAGGGGGGTGAGTCAGCTTCTGGGATTTTTATTAGTGTCATCTCTCTGATAGTTCTTGGTTCCACTTGGAGATTTCATGATCTCTTAATCATCCCTGGGCGAATCCAGAGAGGCAAGTGTCGAATGAGCAGCTTCTAGAAGATTCTCTGGGTTTCCACCTAGCAAACTGCTTCTGCCATTTGTCTGCTCTCGCTCATCACACCGTACAGAAGGGCTTTCCAGTATGCATCGCACTTTTTGCATATGGCAGGTGAGATGCATCACACCCTTAGCACTAAGCAGTCTGTATGGTCCATTTTTGACCAGTTATGAGTAGTTTTTCAAGGAGACCTTATGGGAGATGATGTAATCAACTAACCTTGCTCCTTTGGGGTATAAAACAACACTTTTAGGGACTTAGAAGCGGTTTCTTTATGGACATATGTGATTGGGGTTGCAGTGCCCAAATATGCCTATAACACTATGAAATTTGAATTCTTCAACAATGGAGTCACCAAGGTAGTTTTGCAGCCTCGAAAAGATTCCTAAGCTCCTGCTACCTTCAGAAGTTCAACTTCTTTAATTTCAAGAATGAGTAATCTTCAGACTCCCAGAAAACACACCAAAATGTTATCACCAAAATAGGACCCTGATAGGCTACTGATCAGACTATCTCAATGCAACTATTTCAAACCAATATTTTAGCTAAGGCTTAGCCTCCTCAGCCTGAGAGGGCTCTCTCAAAGGGTTAATGATATTGATTAAAGATAAAGATAGATGGCTAACTCTATGGTTTGTGATTTTATATGTTTATAGGTTTAAAGATGGAGACTTTCTACGATTGGTAGGGAAAATTTTAAGAACCCCCCCCCCCAAATTTACATGTATAATAAATGGGCGAATCTCCATGGTATATAGGAAAAATGGAAGGCGATTTTATCAATAATATGATATCTATATAACTTTTTGGCGAATCTCTCACCGGGCATGGCGAATATTTTACTCAATTATAAAATCTTGTGTTTATTGAATACACAAATGAAATCATTGCATTTCTTTAAAATATCTTTTGAAATCAAAATTACCGAAATTACATATCGATAACCTAGTGGGTGAAGGATAAAATTCACCCGTGCCATTCATAGAAAGCATGAGAAAAAACCTAATACTATATATAAAACAAAGAAAAATTCAAATTCATCACTTCTAGGGACCTCGTAACCCACCTGCCAATACACAAGTATGTTCCTGTTTGCAATTAGAAAAATTATCCAAATTACAATTTGTTTACTCCAGCATATGTTGGAAAGTTATAGAAGGATGACTGGTGCAATCAATCCATTCCTTTTAGCCCTGGATTTGTTTCAGTTTAAAACAGAAGTATACAAATATACTTGTCTAATGTCTATGCTTTCACCATTCACCTTAAAATGTTTTTACAATATAATTTACTAAGTCTATTTAATATCTTCATTATCATAAAAACCAACCTATATCCATCTTAACTCCACATCTACCGCTCTTAGGGGGATGAAATCTATTTATCCCTCTGAGCACTTGGTAGACCCAGAATTAAGATGGATCTAAGATGATAGAATTTCCCCTTTAAATAGTCTATGCTCACATGAATACCATGGTATTACCATCGGTTATCATAAACCTGGAGCTTAAAAATTACTATTAGTAATTTATAAAAATTAATAAAATTAATAGTTGATTTTTATTTTATTTTTTATTTTAACTAAGCTAAAATGTTTAACATACATTAAATTACAACATCCATTTTTACTCTTGATCGGATCAAATATTTTTTCACTCTATGCTAGTTTGCATATCACGATATTTGATACCTCTCGGGGGTTAATAGATCCAGAGTAAAGATGGATCTATGCTAGTTTAATTCCCCCATTTAAATAGGCTACATTCCAGGTGAATACCATGGGTCAATACCATGTGCCATTTTGGTGAATACCATGGGTCAATACCATGTGCCATTTTATTTTTATTAATACTAATATTAGGGTTAATAATGTTTTTTTTCATGGTATTAATAACAATCTAGTCCATGGTATTTGTCCCATAGTATTTTGCCCATAGGTTTCACCTAAATATAACACATTTTTTGAGTGTTCGTAAATATAAGGTGACTTATGGAGTAAATATAAAAAAATGTTTTATTTGTTTACCATACCTCTCGTTTATTTATATTTTTATTAATTTACCATACCTCTTTTACAAATATGGTATTTGGCCCATAGGATTCACTTAAATAAAACCTCTTTCTTGAGCCTTCATAAATAGAACGAGGGTTATGGACTAAATATAAAAAGAGGTTATATTTATTTACCATGCGTCTAGTTTATTTATATTTTTATTTATTTACCATACCTTTTGAGTAAGTATAAAAAGACGTTTTATTTATTTATTATACCTCCACTTTACTTATATTTTTATTTGTTTACACCCTTGCATGTATATAAGGTGACTTATGGAGTAAATATAAAAAAATGTTTTATTTATTTACCATACCTCTCATTTATTTATATTTTTATTAATTTACCATACCTCTTTTATAAATATGGTATTTGGGCTTTTGGCCCATAGGATTCACTTAAATAAAACCTATTCTTGAAAATGGGCGAATGGAAGGCTGTAACTCCTAATTTCAAGGGCTAAATTTACCTTTTTTACCCTCTCCCTTAAAATAAGGTGGGCTATTTGAGGTGATTTGTAAAAATGTACTATGATAAAAAATATTTGCCCACTAAAAATTTAAAACCCCTTAATTTCGCCAAAGGGCGAACATTCGCCCCTAAAATTTTGTATGACGATTGGGCTATGGAATCAGTGATAGAGATAAAGATAACAAATAGCTCTTCTTATAAAACTGAGGCTTGTATATACTTCAATATAAGAGTAACACATTCAGGAAAGTCTCAATAACTTGAAGTTCATAGAAGTCAAAGCATGTGGGCATGAATTCTGAGTAATGACACATCAAGGTATTCAAAAGTAAAGTATTAAAAGTGATTCATCATAGTTTAATACTTAAAGTAAGTCAGAGCATGAGTAACCATGAATTCTGAGTAATAAGTATTGAAACATTGAAGAAAAACATCCAAATATAGGACACAAGAACTCAATTCACCATAGTTTAGCACTTAAAGGAAGTCAGAGCATGTTCCTCCATGAATTCTGAGTAATAAGCGTTAAGACTATGGAAGCAAAACATATCAAAGATAAAAGATAAAGCTCACTGAAGTACACTAAGAATCTCATATTCAGAAAAATTAAATTGCTTCTGTATATATCAGTCCCTCCACTACATTTACAAAAGAAGTCTTTTTCTATAACATTTCCCAACCCCTAAGGAATTCCAGCTCTTGTCTTTTATAGAGTTATCATTACAAGCTTGGATTCCCTAATCCAACTTGAGGGGAATTCGAATTTCCTAGCTTGACACCTATTCTAACCATAAAACAGACTATTAATTACAAGTAACAGTTAATTGACTGTCTTAGAGTCCCAATACAATTAGGAGAAAAACTCCTTATTATGACTAAAACAACCTTATCTAGGAATTAAACATTCTCTTTGACACCTATAACTCCATGAATTCGAATTTGATGAAGCCTTTAACCTTGTTGTTAGATTCTGTTGACTCATCCCTTACCTGTCCTAAAAACCAAGAACCTGTTTCCTGCATTTGAGATTTAACCTTCATTGATGCTTTTTGAATCCATTTGCTAACCAAATTGACCTTTTGAGACAAGTGATATGTGTTATCACTTCCATAGAACTTTTCTCTTCCACCTGTATCAAAATCAAGCCCTTGAAGGAGTATAATGAGAGCTGATCTGGCTGCTCAAAAACTGCACCTATCGCAGTTTCATAGCGTAAGTTAAACCATAAATTTCTCCCACCTCATACTGAATTTGAAGAAAATAAAAGAGGTTTTTGTATTTTAGTATGTTATGAATAAAAACCTCTTTCATTTTTCCAAAATATGCTTTCATCTACTCAAGAAACCCTTATAAGTTGATTACTTAAAACAGAAAACAGAGTTTTCTCTGCTGAAAAAACCTGCTTCAGTCATTTCGTAGCGCAAAACAGGTTTTTTACATATCTCCTTTATTCTTTGAGTTGTTCCCTTACTTGAGCTTTAAACAGTCACAAGTGACCTCCTCACATTCTCCAACAGCATCATTCTCCAAAAATAGCCGCTTCTTTCCTTTGAAGAGTGAACAAAACACCAAAACTGCACCTACAGCAAACTGCTGTGCAAACTGTTGTGCATGTCACCTACAGCAGTTTCGTAGCACACTATGAAACTACTGTGTGAATCAATTTACACAATTTTTTCCAAAAACTTTCCTTCTATGGATTCTTCACAGATTTTCATTATGTACATATGCCACATATACCTAACATCACCTGTTCTTGAAACATCTTCAAAAAGTAATGTCTTTGTTTCAACCAAAATTGTTATTAGGATTCCATCACTTTCTTTCTTGTTCTTTTGTGCTGAGGCTAAACTCCAAACATGCTCAACTGAATTTCAAGGTCTTTAATTTGTCTTTTCATCCTCCTAATATTAGTTCTTAGTCTACCATTGATCCATCTGACATACCTTGCTTCCTTAATTGCAGGGATAGTCCAGGTGAAGTATTGAGCCTTTCTGCTAAATACTTCAGGTTTTGAAGCTTTTTCATCTTCCCACAGAGCCTTCATTCTGTTGAAATTGGCTTTCTCAACTGCATGTTTCCTTGCCCTTTTCTTAAGTTTGGCAATCTCAAGATTAGCAAGTTTCAATTCCTTCTTGACTTCCTCATAATTATTTTCTTCTTCTTGAGTATTGACTACTATGTTTCTGTCATCTTCGTGCATGGGTGATGGTGGAACTACTGGCACTACGGGCTCTTCACAAAAACCTGGTATCTCCCCTATTTCATCTATCTCTGGCTCTGCCCCTTGTAACCTTTTTGACCGCCTAGTTACAAGCCTCCTAGGCTTTGAAGACAAATTCTCAAACCTGATCATCAAACTGTAATCTTTTAGAGGATTTCATCTTTTTGACTTGCCCTCACTTAATTCAATGAAGTCTACTTGGACCAGAGGGGACTATTCAATGTCAATAGCCTGAACAAGATGATTCAAACTGCCCTTTGAGACTAGGCTTTCATCAGTGACCACTGTTTTACCCTTTTCTTTGGCTATTTAACTTCTAGTTACCCTTCTATGGATTGTTTCACCAATGGACTGCTCTTGTGCTACTTCCTTAATTTGAACTTTCTTCTTCTGTGAATCCTGAGGAGTATCTTGAACAACCAATGGTGTTCTAGTCACTAGCTCCTTGACTTGCTTTCTAGCCTTTAGTTTAACAAACCTGCTTGACATTTTTTTTGCATAATGACTAGTCACTAGTGATGATATTTCCTTAGCCCTAGGGCTAAGTCTTGTTTCAGCTCTAAAACCAGACATAAAGAGAAATGAAGACCACTCTCTATCTACCTTCAGAAATTCATGCAAGACAATTAATTTAACTAAGCCATGATGGAACAATGATGTTTCACATGCCTCTTTCTTCAATTGTATTTTATCAAACATCTTACCTAAACTTCGAAACAGAAAGAAAGGTAGATCTAGAGAGATTATCCCAGTGAAATGCAATAGGAGTTTGAAATGATAAAAATACACCTTGTGGTATCTTCCTTCATAGGTGAAGTACCTTTATATGCATGAGAGTAGGTTAGCATATGTATCTTTGACATAACCCCTTGGCATTGCTTTAGTTAAATCTGTGTCTACAAACTCTGGCTTCAAGAATATCTTGCAAGGTGCCATTTCAAACTTGAAATTCTTAAACCACTTTTCCTGACCTCTAGGAATTTCTATGACTAAAGATATAACTTCAGGAGAAATTGGCAATTCTAACACTCCAATCTTTGTATGTAAACCTGTGAAATTTAGAGAAAATTCCTTGGTTACTTGGTTATGTCCTCCCTGTAGTTTCTCACAAAACCTCCAACAACCTACTTTTTTGAAGGCTTCTTCAACTGTTTTATCCTTTGTGAGAGCATCTAAGCCTTCAGGTTCAGTTCTCAGACATCGGCCTGACCTGTGACTCTTTCTTTCTTCCGACATTTCTCCTTTGAAATCCCTATAGATAGAAGACCTGGAAGAAATTGCCTTGCTTAATTTAGGAACTGCCTCGCTTGAA
>CM062815.1:503623588-503636088 GCA_031772625.1 Pinus tabuliformis
TTTTAGGAAAGTAGTTATGTCATCCTCTGTTATAAATAAAACGTTCTCATATGCATAGTAGTTAGCTTTGGTAATGTAATTTTGACTCTTAACGAGCCCATTGTGCCGTGACTTTATTTCTATGTTATGACTACACTTTAATATATGAGAAGACTCTGTTTATAAGCTCAATTCGTGGTTGATAGCTGATTGCCCGAGGTTGTGCAGAGGGCCCCTGTACACACCGAGGTTTTGTTAATTGTTGTATAGTTTCATGCTTTATTTCTTTACGTTCCTTATGCCATAATCATTCACTTGTATATATTGCACTTCTTATGGTATTAACGTTGATTGTTGTCCATAGTTTTTATGCTTTACGATGTTGTTAACTGATCAATGTCTTTGTTTTAGATTACAATAGGCAGCCCGGGCATTTGCACCTAGTTTTATAATGACTAATGACATGGAATTATTCTTGTCCTTCTCCTGATTTATTTTTCTTAGTTCTTAGTTCCAGCACTGTTTTATTTATTTCAGTTTTGGTCAATTACTCTTCTTCAAGATAGATATTAAATTACTCATGTCATTTTCAGTTACCTCCGAAAGCCAGAGCGAGACGAATGGTGAGGGATTGAAGCATGAGTGTGTAGTTTGATATTAGTTTATTTTTCTGCAAGTTAGTTATTGAATTTCTCATGTCATTTTCAGTTACCTCCGCAAGCCAGAGCGAAATGAATGGTGAGGGATTGAAGTATGAGTGTGTAGTTTAATATTAGTTTTATTTTCTGCAAATTAGATATCAGATTGCTCAAGTTGTTTATGATTACCTCTGAAAGCCAGAGCGAGACGAATGGTGAGGGGTCAGAATATGAGTTGATGTAATTTGATTTTAGTTTACTTTGCTTGCAACTTTTGGATTTCTTTGAGTTCAGTTTCTTTTATATTTATACAATATCAAGGATACTGGGTTTCATGATCAATAGTTCATTGTTTGTTTAATTGGAATAGTGGCATATTTTCATTCTCTTTTAGGAATTAATTTCATCATTGCATGTTTTAAAACCTTTTTGCAAGTTTGAAGTTTTGGAAATCATTTTAAAGGACATCATTGCCTTGAACATTTTTATCCATACTTGACTTTTAGGATTTCTATCTCACAATAGGGAATCAACGAAGATAAACCCAAAAACAAACTAAAAACCAAAAATGACAAAAAGTAAGAAATTGGTTATCTTGCATATATAGTGCGCCTCACTTCAGCAGTTTACGGCTCCTGGATTGACAATTAATATAGCAATTTAGGACACTCTAAATTGACCAGACATTTTGGCGCCATTGTTGGGGAAGTAAAACTAGGTAGCCAATTTCTTAAAAAAAAAAACAGAAAAATTTCAAGGAAGGTAAAAATTGATAACTTCTCAAAGTATGCTCTCCTCTTGCACCTAGTGTGATCTGGAGGATCAGAAAAGAGAGTTATTGGTTCAATAATTTCTTGAGTATGCTCTCTTCTTGCACCTAGAGTGATCTGGAAGATCATAAAGAGAATTATTAGCCCGACTTGAAGAAAAATAAAAAATGACATGCATAGAGCAAGAGATTCTAGGGGAAGGTTTATAGCTAGGGCCAAGAGTTCGATTTTTACAACTCCATATACTTCAAGGCATAGACAAGATACACCTCCATCATCTCCAACTCACACTCTTAGCCTTAGGATTCCTGGAATTCAAGGGGCAGCAGCTGAATTAGGAGACTCTCCCACACTATCCACCGAATCTGACTTAGGAAAAGAACTTGTCTTTACTTCTACAGGAGAACAAAGTGTAATCAAGGAAGTAGAATCACCTGAAGAAGAAGAGGGAGAAATTCTTCCTCGTTCGCCATTATTAGATGAACTAGAGGACTCTGAAATCTCTGAGGAAACTATCATGACAGAGGAAGTAGTAAACGAATTTGGAGGAGGAGGTAGAGGTAGAGGTAGAGGAGGAGGAAACAATGGAGGAGGTAGAGGTAACAATGGGGGAAATAGGGATGGAGATAACTCGTTTGGATTTCCTATAGTTGATGAGGAATCTTGTACAACAATGAAAAACATCTCACCATTTGTCCTCCCAAACTTTTATGGGTTGCGAAGTGAGGATCCTGAAACATTTCTATTTGAGTTTGAAGTCGTGTGCCGAACTTATGATTATATGGAAGACTCTCAAAAACTCAAATTGTTTCCTTAAACATTAAAGGGAGCTACTTTGAAATGGTTCATGGGATTAGTCACTCAATCTATTAGGACTTGGAATGATATGAAACAAACATTTTTGGATAGATACCTGGACTATTGCATGCCCACCAATCATAAGGATGAGGTATTCAAGATGGTGCAAAAAGAAGATGAAAACTTGGAGGATTTACTTGAAATATTACAAAATAACCTGAAAAGAGAAAAAATGAGTAACCTAGATGAGGAGACCTTGAAATCCCTTCTATTAAAAGCCATTAGAGATGAATGGATAGATATTTTAAACATGAATGGAAAGGGAAATATTTCTCAACTTCCACTTCATGATATAGCAAAACTATGTGTCCATCTCTCAAGGGGAAAATCTAAAACCGGAAAAGGGTCTAGAGATCCTTCTCTCATTAGAGCAAACAAATATGCAACTGGATCAGTAAGTAGGGCTGAGATTGGAAACATGCTTGATGAGTTCAAAACTGATAGGGAGCCTTGGTGAACAACTAGACACCCTTAAAATACAAAACAAGCAGAAAGCAGAAGCTGAAGCTTTGGCCATCTTTTGTCCAAAATGTAGGAAGAAACATGCTCTAAGGGAATGCCCCTTGGATGCAAAAGTTGTAGAAACATGTATGATTTGTTCAGAAAGCCATGAGACCAAGGATTTTCCTTCAATTCATGGGCTCAAAGCTGTCTTTCAAGAAGATCCAAACTCAATTGAGTCTCTCTGCTTTATTTCAAGGAGACCTTGGCAGGGGCAACAAAATCAAGGGTTTAACAACCCCATGAACTTTTAACCCCCACCAAATTGGAATCCTTGGCAACAACCTTGGTCCCAACCACAAAATCCATTTCAATCATGGGTACAAGGTATGCAAAATCCTTATGGGAGATTTGCTTAATTTTATCAATATCCTCCATCTTTTCAAAATCAGCAATCTCCACAACTTCCAAATCAAAATCCACAACTTTCATTGCCATTTCCACAACAACAACAACAACCTTCTCAACAAAATCCAAATTCTCAACTCTTGCTTCCATTCCAACAAAAGACAAATCAACTACCTTCCCAGTCATTGCCAAATCCCAATAATAAAAACCCTCAAAATGCTTACATGGTAGAAGGACAACAATTTCCTACCTATATGATTGTTCCTCTCAATGATGTACAACTCAGATCTTGTAGAGTTTTAGAAAAACCTTCTATAGATGCTCAAAAGCAAAGTATTTCTGAGGAAGATTCTCTTGAAGCCAATAAAGGTTTTGAAGCATCTCTTCAAAACCCAAACGCTCAAAAAGAAAAATAAAAAGAGTCAACCCCCACAACTCCTATAGTTGAGCAACCTGCATCGTCATCCACACCTCCTTTTCCTGAAAGATTACATATTGACAAAGGAGTGGAAAAACAAATCTTGTTGCCTGACTATGATTTCCTAGATGAATTAAAGAATGTCTGTATCAAGATTCCCTTGCTACAAGCCATTAGAGAGATTTCTATTCTAGCAAAAACAATAAAGGAGTTGAGTCTCAAAAGACTAGGAAGGAAACCAAGAGATACAAGAAGAATCCACCTGGTAGGAAAAATTGCAGATATCGTGATGGGAAAAATTACCATGCAGAAGTATGTAGATCCCGATAGTCCAATTGTCAAGACACATATCAATGGGGTAGAAATTCCAAATACTTTGATTGACTTAGGGGCTGCTATCAACATTATGAGTAGACAGACTATGGAACAACTAAAACTTCCTAATATTCTTTTTACACCTACTCTACTACAACTTGCAGATCGATCAATTATCAAATCAGATGGTGTATTAGAAGATATTTCAGTCTCCTTAGATTCTTGGGAATATCCAGTAGATTTCATGATTTTGACTCCCAAGAGTAATCTAGGAGGGCAACCACTCATCTTAGGAAGACCTTGGCTAGCCACAGCTGATGCTTTCATTAGTTGTAGATCTAGGGATATGTACATTTCTGATGATAGTTCGACAAAGAAATTCAATTTGTATCCTCCACCCAAAAGCAATCACAGAAGTAGGAGATAATGAATGGGTCGATGATGAGGACACTATACAACCTGTCTTTACCATTTCTGAAATCAGTGAAGATAGTCAAATTCTGAACACATTAGAAAATTTTGAAACATCTTCAGAATATGACCACACATAGTTTAAATTAGATTCTGACATTGAGTATCTATCATCTAGACAAATGTCTCTTTACTCTATGGAAGAGTTTGGTAGTTCTGCCATTGAGATTTTTCCAGGTAAAACATTGAATATCAACAAAAACTTGGAAAAATCACAACAGGAAGAGCTAACCAAAATCTTGCAAAAACATTCTACTGCATTTGCATGGGAGTATACTGATATGAAAGGTATTGACCCTAAGACTTGCATTCATCACATCTACATTGAGGAAAACAGTAGACCAATCAGACAACCTCAGAGAAGGATGAATCCAAAACTTATGGAGATAGTGAAGGAAGAGCTCCAAAAACTACTCAATGTAAACTTCATTTATCCAATTTCAGATAGCAAATGGGTTTCTCCTTTGGTAATAGTACCTAAGCAGAATGGTAAATGGAGAGTATGCATTGATTACAGGGAATTGAATAAAGCAACTTTGAAGGATCACTTTCCTTTGCCCTTTATCGATCAAGTATTAGATACTCTAGCAGGAAAAAAGTACTTCTCATTCTTGGATGGTTTTAGTGGCTATATTCAAATTCAGGTAGCACTTGAAGACCAAGATAAGACCACATTTACCTGTCCATGGGGAACTTTTTCTTACCAAGTACTTCCTTTTGGATTATGTAATGCACCCGCAACATTCCAAAGAGCAGTACTAGGAATCTTTTTTGATCTAATCCATGATTGTGTAGAGGTTTATATGGATGATTTTACAGTTTATGGTAATTCATTTGAAGAGGCATTAGAGAATTTGGAAAAAGTCCTTATAAGATGTAAAGAAACAAATCTTCCATTGAGTCATCAAAAATGCTTTATGATGTTTACTAAAGGTATTGTTTTGGGACATCACATTTCAGTGGATGGGACTAAAGTTGATAGATCAAAAGTTGAAGTCATCTCCAAGTTGCCTATTCCAAATTGTCAAAAAGATGTTAGAAGTTTTCTGGGATTTACTGGGTACTATAGAAGATTTATGGAGAACTTCACCAAAATAGCATCTCCACTCTTCAAATTGCTTACCAAAGACTGTGAATTCAAATGGGATCCTGATTGTCAATCAGCATTTGAAACTTTGAAAACAAGAATATCTGAAGCACCCATCTTGAGAGGGCCAAATTGGAAAATTCCTTTCTATATTTCTACAGATGCTTCAGATACAGCTCTAGGAGTTGTGTTGGGTCAAAAGGATTTAGTTCCTTATGCCATTTACTATACCAGTAAAAATTTGACTCCCACTGAGTTGAACTATACTGTGACTCAAAAAGAGTTCTTAGTTGTTGTTCATGCAATCAATAAGTTTAGACATTATATAATAGGCTATGAAACTTTTGTCCACACTGATCATTCTGCGATTAGATATCTAATGAACAAACCTGTTACTAATGGCAGAGTTACAAGATGGCTCTTACTTTTACAGGAATTCAATATTACTGTGTTGGATAGACCAGGGAAACAAAATACAGTAGCTGATTTCTTGTCTAGGATCCATAATACTAAAGAAAATTCTCCTGTAGAGGATAAGTTTCCAGATGAATATTTATTTTCAGTAACTACTAAGACTCCTTGATATGCAGATATTTCTAACTATTTGGTTACAAGGAAACTACCTCCACATTTATTTCCTAGTGAAAGAAGAAAGATTATTCAGGAGAGTTCAAAATATTCATGGATTTCCAACGAATTGTTTAAAACAGGGCCAGATTTTGTGATCAGAAGATGTGTTAGGGAAGATGAAATGCCTGAAATCCTCAAGGCATGTCATGATGAACCATGCGGCGGACACTTTGCTGACAAAAGGACGGCCTATAAAATCCTTTCTTTAGGATATCATTGGCCTTCTCTCTTCAAAGATACAAAAGAATATGTCAAAAGGTGTGATAGCTGCCAAAGAGTAGGGAAAGCGACTCTTTCAAATGAAATGCCATTACAACCACAGGTACTCATCAAACCCTTTGAAAAATGGGTTTTAGATTTCATTGGACCTATTAATCCACCATCTAAACAAAAGAAGTATATATTGGTATGTATTGATTATGTCACTAAATGGGTAGAAGCCAAAGAATTACTTTCTGCCACTGAAAATTCAGTTGTTAGTTTTCTTTATGAGGATATTTTTACTCACTTTGGTGTCCCAAGAGAAATTGTGACAAATCAGGGAAGTCAATTCACATCCAACATGGTGAAGACGTTGATGGAAGAATACAAAATCAAGCACAGAAAATCTGCTCCTTACCATCCGCAAGCAAATGGCCAAGTGGAGTCTACAAACAAAGTTATTGAAGGCATCATCACCAAAACTGTTCCTCTACATAGAAGAGATTGGGCAAAAAGGCTTCCTGAAGCCTTATGGGCCTACAAAACTACATGGAGGAATACCAAAAGACATTCTCCCTATGAACTTATTTATGGGAAAGAAGTCTTGCTCCCCATTGAGTTTCAAGTCAAAACTTTCAAGATGGCAGTTCAATTGGGGATGGATCTATCAGAAGCCCAAAAGCACAGAATGGAGCAGTTGAATGAGCTAGATGAGATAAGATAAGAAGCAATCCTAAGAACTGATCTAGTCCAGTATCAAAGAGCTAAGTGGCATGACAAATACATCAAAGAGAAAACGTTTCAAGAGGGAGATTGGGCATTACTATTTGATTCCAAGTTTAAAGACTTCAAAGGTAAATTTCAAACTCATTGGCTCGGGCCATATGAGATTGACAAAGTCTTTAGCAATGGAGCGGTAAGAATCAAGACCATTGATGAATTTCAAACTCCTCTTATTGTGAATGGCCACAGATTAAAGATCTATCATAAGCCACTCTCAAAAGAGGAATTTGTCAAAATGTTTCAGGAGAATTCTGCAATAAGGCTCGTGAAGAAGAATCCTTCTTCTCCACCATCCTATCCTTTGTTCCTTTTTGTCAGAAAAATAATAATAATAATAATAATTTGTATAAGCCTGAAAACCAATCACTGATTGGCAGTCTTATACAGAAAATATAGAGTGAAAATCAAGAACACCTGACACCCTATATTTTCCAAAAAAAAAATCTCTCTTTCACTTCATTTTCATTCCACTCCATTTCATTTTCATTCCACTCCACTCCATTTCATCCATTTCATTTCATTTCATTAATAAAAGTCTCTTTCATGACCATTTTCATTCAGTTAGTTATTATATATCCATCTTCATTCAGCCAAGTGGTTGTTGTGTCAGTTTCCGCAGCTGGAATCAGTTTCCGTAGCCAGCAGCAGTTTCCGCAGCCACCGCTCTGTTTTTCAAATTGACAGTCAAAATGTTAGTTCAATAATCATGAAAGCAAATGAAGGTATGACCGAGGATATATTATGAAGACATGGAGCATATAAAGGCATCAATAAGGAGCAATTGATCAAGGGAAAATGGACAACAAATGGCAAAGATTCCAAGGTATGAGTAAAAATTTCTTTCAAATAGCAATCAAAGCACTTTTTTTTTGCATAGTTATTAAACCATAAGCTCCACTATATGCAATGATTGCCATGATAGCTCCATAACCATTCCACGACATTCCTCCACGAACCATGCATTTATTCTCTAAACGGTCTCATGATTAATTCTCGGGTTTAACTCATATTTGACTGCACTTTCACACTCCACCTGTAATCATGGGAAGTGACCAATTTAATTACAGCTCCTCTCCACCGCATAATTTCTGCAGCCATTTCATAAACGTGTTAACATCTCCTTCGCAGCTGTTTAGTTTAAAAATTCTGTCGAGTTCACTTCACTTCCCTGCCATTTTATTGAAGCCACGGCTACATTACCACCTCGTTAACATACGTCTCCACTCCATTTCGTGAACTCACCTCGGCTGCCTGTCCTCTGTTTTTTGCTTACAGTCCCTGAATACTCCCGCTACCTGTTCTCCAGTTTCCATTTTCAGCCACTGTTTTCTTCTCCATAAATCCCGTAACCTAGCCATCTTACCTCTGCTAAACCCCTCACACACAGACGAATTTCAAACAGAAGAAAGGATGGGTCGGTTATTGAGGGGAGAACCGGAAGGGCCCAAGAATTTTAGAAGGATACCCTCAAGTGAAAGACTTATTGAAGAAGGCAAAATGGCTACGTTTCATCCAAAAATTTAAGGGCCATAATAAGGAGATTACAAAAGCTTTTGCAAGATCTTTAAACAGCCAGGTGGTGGAAATTGGGGACCTTAAGTTTACAGTCACCAAAGCATCCATAGCAGCTGCTACAGACTTGCCCCAGGAAGGTGAACGTTGGTTCAAGAACAAGAGCTTGGACGAGCAGGCTTGGAGAGTCATATTACGCAACCCAGGTATGGACGTAACTGTATTCACAAGAGGAATTCATGTTCATGCTTTAAAAGAGGAGTGGGCCAGCTTACTGTTAATCATTCAAAATTTCATTACTTGTGAAGGTCGTTTTGGGGCAATGTACATGTATCATACTCAGTTATTGATGAACTTTTTAGAGAACCAAACCCTCAATCTACCCTACTTTTTATTGTTGAGCTTGAAAAAGATGTGCACAACAGTCCAAAAGAACATAGAAGACATAGAACCTCATTTGTATCATCATGGGCTTGTGAGAATTCTAATTGAGGACCAATTGAAGAAAAATAGGGATACCTGGGAACGGTTTTTGGTGAGAAACTACTTTCAAGAGCCATCCGAGGCACCTGAAAGCAGTACACCAAGAAGGAGTAGGAGAAAGGAGAAAAGTGCAATAATTCAAGACCCTCCTATTAGCAAAACCAAAGAAGTTGATCAAAAAGAGAGGGAGGAAAGAACCAAGGATAGAAAACAGAGAAAATTGAAAGGGAAAAGAAGCATAGAGGATGTCTACCAATCGCCAGAACCTTTTGTAGAAGAAGACCATCAAGTATTGTCTGAAAGAATAGTGCATCTTTGAAAACAAGTGGCTACAGCCAAGAAGAAAGAAAAAGGAAAACAGAGTATGGAAGAAGAGAGTACTAGCCCACAACCTTTAAGAAGAAGCAACAGGCTTAGAGGAAAGTGGAGGAAAGCACAAATAAAAGGACCCCACTTTATTGACTTGGGTGGGGAAACACCGGAGAAACCTCCAGCTGGCAGTAGCCCACCTCATCTTCAGCCAAATATTGAAACCAGTCCTCCAGATGTTGATATGAGTCCTTCTCGGCCAGAGTTAGAAATCAGTCCTCCTCAACATGACTTTGGGGTCAGCCCAAGGAAAACACCCGAAATAGACCCAAATCAGCAAGAGGTGTATGATTATCTAGAATCCTTAGAGAAGACAGCTGCAGGCCCGAGCACGTCATCCACTCTGCCTCACACAGCACAAGAAACACAAGTCCAATAATTGAAACAAGAAGTGTTTGAATTGGAGGTCTTAAACAGACACATTAAACAAGAAAATGAAGCATTAAAGGAGCAAAGCATATTGGACAAGATCATTCATGACAACACTATGTTACATCTGGGAATGTGGCAGAAAAAGAACAAGAAATTAAAGAAAAAGTGCAGGAAGTTGAGTAGAGAATTGATCAGTCTCAAATTCAGATGTTTGATGAGGAAGCCCAGGATGGTAGTAGTACCAAGGAAGAGGAGAAGAGGACTGGATGTACTGGTAGAAGCTTTAGAGCACATGGACTAAAGGGAAGATGATCAAAAGTTTGGTTGCATGAGGACATGCAACACCTTCACAGTGGGGGTATGTTGAGCCCCAAACTTGCATCTTCCCTATACACCTTTCTAACCTTTTTTTCCATTTACCTGGACCTCCTAAGCTGCCAAATCATTACATATTGTTTAAAAATAGCATATAAAGTGGTTTCCTAACTATGTTTTATGTCTGCTGTTTGAATTAGATTTTTGCTCATTCAGCTGTGAAATCTTGTCACTTTCCACAGCTAGTTCAACTTTCCGTAGCCTTTTTGCTAAAGTCTATGTTACAGGTGTCTTCAGGCAAATCCAGCCACATGAGCAAGTTGAAAATGATGTGGACATGGACCGAGTCCTATTGGCTCAGTCAAATTCACCAAAGAAGGTCGTGGTCAAAGGTAGTCAAGCGGTGGTCAACGTAAGAGTCCTACGGTGACAGAACTTTGTTTTTCACCACGTGAAGACTTGCGTGGCCGTTCCTAGATTTCTAGGGACATATCAACACCTGTGGACTGCTCCATGAACCGAATCCAACAGCCACCCTCCATAGATTTAATCTTCACAGATGCCATAATGCTAGATTCCTGGACATGGTTGTTCACGTGTCTTTTACCAGCACATATTTTAGGGAAGTAGTTATGTCATCCTCTGTTATAAATAAAGTGTTCTCATACGCATAGTAGTTAACTTTGGTAATGTAATTTTGACTGTTAACGAGCCCACTGTGTCGTGACTTTATTTCTATGTTATGATTGCACTTTAATACATGAGAAGACTCTATTTATAAGCTCAATTCGTGGTTGATAGCTGATTGCCCGAGGTTGTGCAGAGGGCCCCTGTACACACCGAGGTTTTGTTAATTGCTGTATAGTTTCATGCTTTATTTCTTTACATTCCTTATGCCATAATCATTCACTTGTATATATTGCACTTCTTATGGTATTAACGTTGATTGTTGTCCATAGTTTTTATGCTTTACAATGTTGTTAACTGATCAGTGTCTTTGTTTCAGATTACAGTAGGCAGCCTGGGCATTTGCACCTAGTTTTATAATGACTAATGACATGGAATTATTCTTGTCCTTCTCCTGATTTATTTTTCTTAGTTCTTAGTTCCATCACTGTTTTATTTATTTCAGTTTTGCTCATTTACTCTTCTGCAAGATAGATATTAAATTACTCATGTCATTTTCAGTTACCTCCGAAAGCCAGAGCGAGACAAATGGTGAGGGATTGAAGTATGAGTGTGTAGTTTGATATTAGTTTATTTTTCTGCAAGTTAGTTATTGAATTGCTCATGTCATTTTCAGTTACCTCCGAAAGCCAGAGCGAGACGAATGGTGAGGGATTGAATTATGAGTGTGTAGTTTAATATTAGTTTTATTTTCTGCAAATTAGATATCATATTGCTCAAGTTGTTTATGATTACCTACGAAAGCCAGAGCGAGACGAATGGTGAGGGGTCAGAATATGAGTTGATGTAATTTGATTTTAGTTTACTTTGCTTGCAATTTTTGGATTTCTTTGAGTTCAGTTTCTTTTATATTTATACAGCAGCAAGGATACTGGGTTTCATGATCAATAGTTCACTGTTTGTTTAATTGGAATAGTGGCATATTTTCATTCTCTTTTAGGAATTAATTTCATCATTGCATGTTTTAAAACCTTTTTGCAAGTTTGAAGTTTTGGAAATCATTTTAAAGGACATCATTTCCTTGAACATTTTTATCCATACTTGACTTTTAGGACTGTTATCTCACAATAGGGAATCAACAAAGATAAACACAAAAACAAACTAAAAACCAAAAACGACAAAAAGTAAGAAATCGGTTATCTTGCATATATAGTGCGCCTCACTTCAGCAGTTTACGATTCCCGGATTGACAATTAATATAGGACACTCTCAATTGACCAAATAGAGCTTTGGATTCTAGGGTTTCACTGCTCCAAACAGGTCATCGTGGCATTTTTGTTATAATGTTTTTTATCTGACATTTCAGAGGCTAAAAAAAACCCATTTGAGACGACATCTCGCTTACCCTTGAGTCTGATTTTTAGATCTTGTCTCACTATATTTTCGGAGATATGATCTGAGGAAGTTAGTGTTTTTGCAAGCACCAGAATTCCATCTCAAACGAGTCATCTTAGAATTTTCACTCTAATTGTTTTTATACAAAGTTTCAGACTCTAAAATTAAAACCCATTTGAGTCGAAAACTTGGTGAAGCTTGGATCTGAATTTCAGATCTTGTTTTGTTATATTTTCAGAGATACAGTCCAAGACATTTAGGGTTTCTGTAGGCTCCCAAATAGGTGACTTTGGGAAAATCGTCATAACTTTCCCTTTGAGCATCAAATTGAAATTTCATGAGAAGTTACAGAAAAAGGACAGACTATAGTTTTATGTGTATTGGTTTCAGGTCCTAAGGTTGAAATAGTGACACATGGCACTTCATAG
>CM062815.1:503641088-503825886 GCA_031772625.1 Pinus tabuliformis
GGTTCAATGGCAACGCACATTGAGGACTTTCAAAAATTGAATATAAGGGTTAATGATATTCTGGAGAAGAAAAGGATTGACATCTTCATAGGGACATTAAAGGATAACATTCAACATGAGGTTCGTCTTTGGGAACCTGATTCATTGGAGAAGGCATTCAGGTTAGCATGAAAAATTGAAAGTAAAATTATGGAAAAAAGGAATGCCACCACTCACGACTATAATTATGGAAGTGTTTTATCTCCTAGCCTTCCACAACCTACAAGTTTTACACCACAATAATTGGAAGAAAAGGGAGAAAAAGGGCTTTGTTACAATTGTAATAGCAAATACACTAAAGGTCATAAGTGTGCTGAGAAGAAATTATTTTACATAGATTATGAAGAGGAGGAAGAAAACGATCAAGAAACATCAAAAGAAGAGGATATACACCAGGAACCAACCCCAGAGAAAGAAGAAATGAATCCGACCATATCTTGTAAATCATTGGCAAGAACTACCACTCCTCAAACTCTCAAGAAGGACATATCAAGAAGAAAAAGGTTCAAGAAGTGAAATATCACATCAAGAAAGAAGAAATGAATCCAACCATATATTGTAATGCATTGGTTGTAATTACCACTCCTCAAACTATCAAGATAGAAGGACATATCAAGAACAAAAATGTTCAAGAAGTGAAAGATCACATCGAGCATCAAGAAATGAATCTGACCATATCTTGTAATGCATTGGAAGAAATTACCACTCCTCAAACTCTCAAGATAGAAGGACATATCAAGAAGAAAAAAATTCAAGTAGTGAAAGATCACATCGAGAATCAACAACAAGTTCTCCAACTGTTAAAGGATAACACCACTTTGGTGTAGAATCGAATGAAACAACAGGCAGACCAACGTCGTAGTGAAAGAAGTTTTGATGTAGGCGATTGGGTATTTTTACAGCTACATCTCAAGCAAGCTATTTATGAGATGGAAATGCTGGCAATACTACATGCACTTAATAAGTGGCGACCTTACCTAATGGGAATACACTCCAAGGTAAAAATGGATCATGATAGTCTTAAATACTTTTTAGAACAAAGATTATCTTTAGAAGAACAGAAAAATGGTTCACAAATGTGTTGGGTTATGACTTTGAAATCATCTACAAAAAAGGGAAGCAAAATGTTGTTGCAGATTCACTCTCAAGAAAGGATGAGGATGTGGAAGCATTGTTTTGTGTTATTTCTATTATCCAACTAGATTGGATAAATGAAGCAAGGGATGAATGGAAGAAGGATGAAGAAGTGTGGCCACTTATTCAAAAGTTGCAGAAGATCCCAGTTCAAACAATATTGCCAGAACTTGACGAGGAAGGAAAAATCATATTGGAACCTGGAGCAGTCACAGAAACAAGAACCCGACAGCTACGAAATCGATCAATTTCAGAGTATCTCATCAAGTGGAAGAACTTACCCGTTGAAGATTCCACATGGGGGGACAAGAATTTTATACAGAAGCATCAAGAACTACTGAAGCATTGAGGACAACTCTTTTTGAAGGAGAGGGTCATGTTAGGTCCCTATACTACTAGTGTAACCCCTTATTGTTATTAGTACAACCCCCTTATTATATTGTTGTGCCCATGTAGTCTCTATATTGTTATTATTGTGCCCCATAGAAGCCCACTATTGTTATTATTGTGCTCTCACATTATTATTGTTATGTTGGCTCTGGTTATATTATGACCCCTTAGACTCCTATATAAAGAAATGAGGTCTTTTCATTTGTATCATCCAAGAATTATTCATTTGTGTAAGTTAAAGGAGGTTTCCCCCTCAAAGAGGCTTATTTTGAAGGTGTTGATCTCTCTTTTCTATCTTTTTGGTGATATATTTTCATTACACCCCCTCCCTCCCTCCCTCCGTCCCTCCGTCCCTCCCTCCCTCTCCCTCTCCTCTTCGTCCCTCCCTCTCCCTCTCCCTCTCCCTCCCTCCCTCTCCCTCTCCCCCTGCCTCTCTCTCTCTCTCTCTCTCTCTCTCTCTCTCTCTCTCTCTCTCTCTACCTATGCTCCTTCTCGTTGTCATATCGCCATTATTATTGTGGTGATAGCAGGGTATAGGATTAAGAAGATCATTGCAAAACATTGGCGAAAGAATTGAATGACAACCATTGTTTGTCGTCATTAGTTATAGAAATCGTCCTCAAACTTCGATGTTTAAGAGTTATAGGCAGAAAACGTTTAAAATAGAATTGTCATCAAACTTATAAGTTTGATAGAAAGATGGAAGTACATAAACATATAAATGCAAGGCAGAAGTATTAAATTTGTTAGTTCACATGTTGTCGTCCTCATTCACTGCAAAACAGTATCCACTTCTGACATTTTAATAACGTTTAGATAAATATATCATGATAAGTTAATTGGATTATGATGCTTTGGCTTTGCTGTATGGCGTGATGATTATTTATGTCCATCAAACGATCTAGATTCTATATTTGGTGGTAAACAAATTGAAACGTAAACACGATCTCAGAGCTCAATCGATCCAATGATGTTGATGGAGTTAGACTAATGGTAGACATTGCATATTGAAAGCATAGAGCTGGGCTGGTTAAAGCTTGGGCTAGAGTCCAATGAATTGGATGGTCAATGAAATCTATCAAGCAATGGACCAAATTATATATTATAGTTTAAGTTGTGAAGGTAATTAGTTAACAGATCGAAAGTAGTTATTCACTTCAATCAATGGCCTCAAATCTATATCACGCGGTAACATGCCATCAATTAAGAAATAAGCTACATCTCGATGAATCATAAAATGTACATTAAATGTGATCAATGGTTTTTATAAATAATGAACTACAAATTGACCAAGGGTTAATCCCAAGCTTCTTTCCCATTGAATCTAACTGCTAACATTAACCTTGATTAAAGGTTCACACTTATTTTAGATGTTGAGCTATAGACTAAATAATGGAAACTTACGATGAGATGGAATTGACAGTTGTCCCTATTCCATCTTGAAAATGAACATCATGTCTCGAAAAAGGAAATGAAAATTGTTTAAAGTAGGGCTCGCAAATGGATACATAGTGTGGCCACTTAATTTGTGCACTAAAAAATAATAAATGATTTTGTAATCATATATTCCATTGGTTAATAAATGCATTGTTTTCTTAATTCTAGAGAGATCAATGAAATCTCTCTTCCATAATGTTTTAAAGGGTCTATCTCAACGAAAGAGCACATAACATCGGTGGTTGGATTCCCCCATTTCACAAAATAAAATAACATAAGATATTATTGTAATTTATTTTAAGAAAATGATCTTTAGGTTAATTTTCTTGTTTTTATACATTATTTTATATATTCTTTTTAGAGATAAGAGTCAGGTATTATCGAGAGCGAAGGATTTGCATATATTTACAAATTTTGGTATTTTAATTGAACATGCAATTTGGCACACACACACACACACACACATATATATACACGCGCGCACACACATAATCATTTCTTTTAAAAAATAGTTGAATTAATTGATAATGAGTATTAATTGGACTATTTAGGTTCATAAGAGATTATATCAATTTTATCCATGTTGATTTTTTTAATTTTATTTTAATAAATCATCATAGTGAATCACATCCACATCATATCAAAATGGTCACCATAAATATTTTATTAACTTTATTCAATTCCTTATTACATCGCCAAAAAATCTCACTATATACTTTTCAAATTAGTAATAAAAATAACATATTTAACAATAACGTATATTTTAATTTAGTTATATTTAGCTAAGTAACTACTTGTTAATAATAGGTGGAATTTACACTCAAAATATTAAATATTTCAAACCATTACACAATATATTCTAAAAAATATATCAACGTTAATTCCCTCCTTTATATATATATATATATATATATATATATATTATATATATATATATATATAACGTCATCCCTATTACTGATATATATATGAGTTCTTTTCCGATTATTTTACTTTATAGAAGACCAAGCATATATTGTGGACAAAAGGCCGAGACCCACAGGAAACCGGTGCTAACCCTTTCTTTCATTAGCTGGCCATGGTGTCTGATTATGACGATCTTCAGGATTTTAAAGGATTCAGACATGTTCCCAAGTGTGATAGACCGACACTGCAACTGAAACCACTAATAATAGTTGATAATTTCGTTGAGTCTGTTGTTCACAACTTTTTAGCTCCTTTTATAGAATTTCCAAGCAAATTCGGGCAGGTTGGGCAAGGCCTCACCGGGATGTATGGGGTTCAATCCCCACTGCCATTTAGTAGCATGTTGGTTTCCAAATTGTGGTGGCCACTATTGCGTTCATCATTGTCACTGGGTGATGATAATAATAATAGTAATAATAATAAAATAGAGCGAGGTAATTCAGTAGCACCAAGGCTTCCCTTAGATGGAATAGGTTGGGGAAGTGGTAGAGGACTGAAATTTCTAGGTCAATTTTTTAGCGTGGTTAATCCCTTCGACATAGGTCTTCTGCCTGAGAACCGTGTTGTCGATCCACCATTCCTGTGGAGATACACAAATGTTTGTAGTTCTTCGATTATATTTTTTATGTACATTTGGTCTGTTTTTCATTTTCTCGTATTAACTTTTGGAATTTTACTTATGGTTATGGTACACAAAGCAAGCCCTTGATTTCACCTTTCAATACTTTTTGCACACCAATTTCTACTGATTTGTCAAATTCACCAAAACTAGATCACCATTTGATCATATCTTATGTTGTTATCAATATTCTAGTTGCGAGACATTTAGAATTTACATTGATATCCTCATAGGGTTTTATATATCTCAAGAAAACTAACTTCGTGAACAAAACGATATAAATGCATAAACATGAAATACCCAGTGGACCCGTGGAATTGATCGTCGCATCGAATTTCTTACACCTCCCTGATTACCACTCATCCTGTGACCAACAGAGGATTACAAACAAATCTGACTGTAGTGGTGCCCTTCCAATTTGACAAGCAACAACACTTTCAATTAACTGATGTCCTCACATATTTCTTAAATATAAAACTTTTTACACCACCAACATCTCCCTTTAAAAATTTCGAGTAATTGTTTTGAACAAGTAGAAACAATGGTTAAGAGTTCTCATTACTAATCATCTCATCTCATGTTAGAATTGACCTAAGCAGATGTTTTATCTATCACGAATCTAGTTAGCAGAACTAGTCAGCCCATTTTTTGATACCACATTTGCAATCTTAACACTAGGCCAATGTTGCCAAAAAATAGAAAACGTAAAACAAACATGAAAATTTATAGGTTTCACAAAAGTAAAGTTTTATGGCTATTTTTTGTAGTGTGTATGTCAAATAATAATAAAAAATTAGAAAATTTTACAGACCATTTAATTTCTATCAACAAAGAGTTATCATATTTATATTCATCCATAAAGATTAAGAAAACTAACCACTATGTTTATAAGGGACATATTCATATTTATAACTTATTGACCATATAGACATACAATAAAACTATGTCTAAGCGGTCATTGATGTCCGACAAGCACAAACTAAGTTAAAATGAGACTAATTTTTAATTGGATAATGCAGGTTTCAACTTTGGCCCTTCAAAATTCAATGACATGTTCATATTCCATGAATTGTTGAAACCATTCTCCCATAATTTATTATTAAATTATACAAGTTATTATTTCATTAACCAATTCCCAACGCAAGCTTTGAATAAACTATATGGTGCTAGCAATTGATAGATTGAAGGAAATGAATGTCGATGAGACTAGATGGACTCGTTCCAATAGGATTATGGATGGCAATTTTAGTAAGATAGATAGTTCTAGTATAGTTCATTCTCTCCCCTTAACAACCATATAATGACTCTGACCCACAAGACCAATCCCTCCACCAGTAGTAACAGGGAACCCTTTCTCTCCCTTGATGCGATGAGTTTGTTGGGTAGTCTTAATACCTTCATGTTTTATGCCTATATAAAAAAATAAAGCCATTTGTTCGGGTTGATCCTAGAGGTACAATAGACATTCTTAACAAGAAATAGTTTAAGTGATTGGACTTCCATCTTGATACTTCTAAATGCTTCACTATCAGCTTTTCAGGCCACAAACACATTCAATGTGAAGATCTGGTGCACAATGTGGAACTTACAATGGATGATCATACCCTCAAGGATGACTTATGTCACAAACATTGGAGGGGTGGATCTTTTTTCGGGTATTTGATGGCTTAAAACCATAGTGACCCACTCCTCTAACGATGGGAGAAGATCCTTTCCTTTCACCAAGATGGTTGTGAATACATTATTGAAGGTCTTTCACCTAAAATTATCCTAACGATTGACTCCTAAAACAAGTCCAAACTCTTGGAGGGTTATTTTGGCTTCATGGATCTCTTGTATTGTATTAAGGCAGTTCCTTCTTAACAAACACATATTCCAGGCCAATCTACCCCGCTCCATATATGTAAAGCGATTTATCAAAAAAATTCCATAAAACTTCCACCTAATAGTGTAGATTTTTTCTGACCTAAGGCAATTAATGCAACTTTAGGAATTTCACCTCTTTCCTAGAGTTCTCCTTGATTTTAACCCTATGAGTTTTTGACCTTAGGGTTGTTATGAAATAAGATAAAACAAAAATAACAACAAACAATATTTCACCTCTTAACAACCCCAATCAACAACTTTTAGCTCTCTAGGCCAATCCTATCATGCAAAAATAAGATTTGAAAATCACCTTATAACAGCAATAATTACATAAGTAAATATGCTTCATCTTCTTCAAGATCAATGTTAAATCACTTATCAATTTAAGCCATAGCTTAGTCAAATAATCAAGACATTCTCATGCTACAAATTACCATACCATGAATAAATAGATAGTTGAAAATCAAGTCTTCAATTAGATGATTGTTGGAGAGTTGAAAACATACATACTATAGCCTCATCCCAAGACTAGTACAATCCTCTAGCCCCCCAAAACCCTGGCTAGGGAAAATCAAGAAAAATAATAGCTGACACTAAATATTCTCCACAAGCTAGCATCGACACTAGTGAGCCTCCTTGGCAAGAAACCTAGGGTTTACCCAAATCTTAACTTCTTGCCTCATTAGGGTAGAAACCATAACCCTAGAAATCTCCAAGAAAACCTAGTGCCTTAAACAAGAGACATAAAATAAGAATGAAGATGAACAAAGAGAGAGTGAGATCGTAGTGCTCCTTTGATTATATATCTAACACAATAGTGCCCAAGAATGAGAATATGTTATGAAAGCTCTCTCTCTCTCTGTATATATATATATATATATATATTTGTAGCGGCTACAACCACCCTCCAAAATTTTGGTCTGCACCCAATTTCAGAGCCTCCTTTGAGAGTTTCACTTGATGATTACACACACTCGGGTTCACTCCGTGAGCCCATGTGAGTTTTCGCACCACCATGCTTGATCATTTCACCCAAGCTTTTGTGTTTTTAGGTAAATGTCATGCTTGCGACTGTTGGCAATATGATGCATGTGTTGTACTTGATGGCAAACAACTCATAGAAGATCAACTCACTTATATATATCTAGATGAATCTACGGAAGAGATATCAGATGAAAATTCTCAGTATGACAAGTCCAAAGGGGGAGATTGTTGGCATTATGAGACAAGTGTTGTCCTTGATGGCAAATCACACAAATGATAAATTATAGTGCAGCAAATTTATTTGATAAATTATAGTGCAACAAAGTTTCCTTCATGTAGAGAAAAGTTCACGCACTTTTATGTAGAGAAAAGTTTATTCCATGTAGAGAAAAGTTCACGCACTTTTATGCAGAGAAAAGTTTATTCCATGTAGAGAAAAGTTCACGCACTTTTATGCAGAGAAAATTTTATTCCATGTAGAGAAAAGTTCACGCACTTTTATGCAGAGAAAAGTTTATTTCATGTAGAGAAAAGTTCACGCGCTTTTATGCAGAGAAGAGTTTATTTCATGTAGAGAAATGTTCACGCACTTTTATGCAGAAAAAAGTTTATTTCATGTAGAGAAAAGTTTACGCACTTTCATGCAGAGAAAAGTTCCCTTCATGCAAGAGAAAAGTTCACGCACTTTCATGGTTGGTTCATGGTGTTAGTCCAATAGTTTTTTATCCTATGGTTTTGGCCCGTGGTATTGCATCCAAAAGTGTTGATCTCATGCACTTTCATGGTTGGTTCATGGTATTAGTCCGACAGTTTTTGATCCTATGGTTTTGGTTCATGGTATTGCATCCAAAAGTGTTGATCTCACGCACTTTCATGGTTGGTTCATGGTATTAGTCCAACTGTTTTTTGATCCTATGGTTTTGGACCGTGATATTGAGAAAGGACTAAGGCTATAAAAGAGGAAGGAGATCATTTGGCAAAGCATCATCTGAAATATTGAATATCTAGATCTGGAATACTGTGATTGGGTTATGGTGCAGATCTGGATCTGAGCTAAAGAGGGATCTCACCGGTTGATGGAGAACAAGATCTAAGGATAGATCGGGATCAAATGGTTTGAAATGAACTATCTCTATATAGTTGATTATGCTTATTCTAGATCTGTATACTGACGCTTGTAATGATCTGAACTGGGTATAACTTAAGTTTGAAATCGCTGCAAGTCATGATTGAATATTTATAGATCTGTACGCGGGTTGGCTTTGGTGAAAGCACGTATGTACGCAGGTTTGGTTCATTGTAGTAGCATATACCATTTGAGCTATGATGTTTAATGTTACAGGTGGTTCAGGTTGTTGATGTATTCTGATGACTGTTTAATGGTGTTAGTATTCTACATATTCAGTTTGATTAATTGTGTTGATGGATGAGATCTAGTAATGGATCTAATGGACTAGATTGGGTTGCTAACACTCATATTATCCTTGTATATGTATTGATCTGGTGATTGGGTGATTCAGAAGATTGATTGATTATGTGCTTCAATGATATTTATGGGTCCAGTATGAAAATTGGATGAAACGTGGCCTTTCAGATTATGTGTTGTGCTTTAGGTGTATCCAGTCTGAAAATGTATGAAACATGGTACCCGGAGGAGAGAAGATTGTAGGCAGGCACCTACGTACTAGTATCTTAGCTAGTACAAGAGCTACGGGGGTGGTAGCTCCCTTCCAGTAGCAGTTGAAAACTTTGGAGCATTGTAGTAGGTAGCAGCCTGCGTACTAGTAAATGGATCGGCTAGTACAAGAACTATGGGGGTTGTAGCTCTCTGCAGGTAGAAGCCTGCGTACTGGTATAAGACTGCACCAGTACAGAAATATTATAAAAGGATTTTCTTATTAAGAAGAAGATTGAGATGACTTGCAGCAGGTGGTTTTCTCCCACATTGGGTTTCCACCTTATATCATGGTGTTCATGTGTGTGGCTTATGTGTGATGATTTGTTCTATTTTACGGCACCTGTTTACTGTTAATATGGTTGATAATGTTCTAATGCACTCATTAAGGATCAACTAATTGAATCATAAGAAGTTGCGGAAGTAGCATATATGAATCTGAATATGGAAATGAAAAAGTTTTATTGATGTGATAATACTGATTCACCCCCCCCTCTCAGTATTATTTCCAACAATTGGTATCAGAGCAGGTCCTTTGGTAGAAGCTTGATCGCTTGAAGGAGATCCGTGGAACAATGGGAAAGAAGCTTAAGAAGAAAGCTCATAAGAAGAAGAAGACATCTCAGAAGAACTATGACAGTGGGAGAATCGATTGGGGATTAGGTATAAGAAGCTCTTCAGATTCAAAATCATTTCAGAATGAAGATGAACTATCAGGTATGAATTTGCTATCCTTTGATGTTCCAGCTATCTATCCATTTGGAAAAGATGGAAGTGATAACAAAACAACTGAATGTGCTCTTATGGGTGAGGAAGAAGGATATCAAATAGAAGCAGAATTTAACAGGCTGACAAACAAAATTAGTGAACAAGAAAGACTTCTGAACATAAAGAGTGGTGCCCTTAAAGAAGCTGTTACTAGACAAAAGGCTCAACGAGATTTATTCAAGGAGAAATATCAAAAGTTGCAGGTTGAAGCAACATCTCTAAGAAATGAAGTCAATGAAAAGAACACAACCATCAAGAAACTCAGAGATAGATCCAATTACTATGAAAGTCTTGAAGCCACGATCCGCTCTCTAAAGGAAGATCTTGAAGAATCAAAGAAGCAGAATAAAGATCTAGTCCAAGATATTGAAAAACAGGGAAGCGAAGTTATCAGCTTAAAATCTCAGCTAGAATGTGCCTTCAGAATTTGTCAAACGCAACAGGATCTGAATGAAGAACAAGAAAAGGAGATTCTCAAGCTAAAGCATCAGTTGGAAGAAGAAGGAAAGCTGAAGAAGACATGAAGAAGCAATATCTAGAAAAAGAAGAACAACTTCAGGTTGAGGTAAATATCTTGAAAAGTAAATTAGAAGAAAAGGATAAGCTCTTACATTTTCAAGATAGTACTAAAGTCATGGATGATATTCTTAATAGTCAAAGATCTCCTGCTATCAAAACTAGTCTTGGCTTTCATGAATCTGTTGAAGGTGAATCTAGTTCACAAGGTGAGGCAAGGAACTCTAAAGAGAAATCTAAAATGATCAACAAGGAGATAAGAGAGATGAAAGGTCAATCTCATAATCAACCAAGGAAAGAAATTCTTCAAAGAAAATCTTTTACTCCTCCTATGAATAATGTTGAATGTTATGTATGTCATAACCTTGGACATGTTGCAACCAGATGTAGAAGAAGAAGGGTTCAAGATCATCAAACAAACAAATCATCTCAGTCAAGGTACTTTAATGGATATTGCTTTGCTTGCAATATGTTTGGTCACAAAGCTGCTGATTGCTACAAAAGGAATATGAAACATGTAAGATGTTATGCATGTAACAAGCTTGGACATATAGCAAAGGAATGCAGGAACAAAGCACGGACATCACACCAAAAGGAGAAAACATCATCACACTTGAAGATATGGAAGAAAAAGGAAGTTCAGTCAGAAAGTGGAGGCACAACACATTATACAGACATAACAGAGGGAGCCGGAAGTGTAAAACTTTAATCTCCTACGCAAGCTTGATAAAGGGAAGTTGCATATGTACGCGAATTTGTTACTGCACAGTCGCGTATATGATTGTTTGAAGAAAGGCAGTAAGGACAGATTCAAGAAAAGGATCAGTTTTGCTCTAATTGATAATGGTTGCATTTTGCTAATGATGTGTGGATATGATGGTTAGAAGTATTTTGGTTCTAACTTGATATTATTGATGTCTTGATACTTCTTATTAATATGCATGATCAAATCTGACAGATGGCACAGGTTTAGGGGGAGCATATGTTCTTAATGCATTGTTGGCATTATGGTTAATAGTCCTTGGTGATGATGCTTATATGGATAAATGATTCATCTTGCTATGATATGGTTATGAGTTGTTCAGATGATTCTTGGGGTTACATAGTTGATATTTAGATCAGATTTGTGGTTTATTCTCTAATGGTGCTTACATGGTGATCTTCATAAGGATAATGAGAAGTACATAGCTTGAATTCACGTCTTCTTTACTTGATGATGAGTCACTCATATGCTATTGTCGTCATATGCATAAAGATCATATATTACAGTTATGATGCAGGATTCCTATTGTTCTTGGCACATATATGGATGAGGATTGTTGGCTGGATACATGGATGATTATTCAATGTTGCATTGTTGGAGACATGATGATGATGAGTTCTTACCTATATGATGATAGGTTGTTATATTCCCAAATGATGATACTTGGTTCATGCAGATCTGGATGGCTATGGTGTTTCTCTCATATGATAGAATGTGAATGTTTCTATATATACAGAATTCTCTTAGCTGATACAGGCATACCTTTATGATTCATGCACTAATACAAGTTGCTGGTCTAGTTGCTGTTGACAGATACTATGGAGCAGATCATACAATGTCGTTGCTGATGTTTATCATGATCTTATTTAGGTGTTTGGTCTCTATATAAATGTCATGTATATCATTCGATGTAAAGGTCATATCAAGACTCATGATGTAATAGTGTGTCTTTATCTTTTGTAGTCATTTGATGAGATCTCTTCAGGTCATGTAACGGCCTATGTTGGTTTCCCCACTATGCCTGGGATGAATGATGTTATTCTCTTATGTTATCTGTAAACTTTTGGTATATCACCATTGTGATGGGAGATAGATGTATGAGTCTTTGGTGATAGGAAGGTCATTTATGATGTATAGAGTCATGTACTTCTTGTAGAACATCTTTTTGCAGACCTTGCTTAACAGTCAGGGGGAGCATGAACAAGCATATTTCAGTAGAGCAGAGATTTCAGCATGTTCTCAGAAAAAGCATGGACAGATTGGTGCACCATGGCATATTCAAAGGGGGAGCTCATTCAGAGATTTCAACGGGTACTCAGGGGGAGTATGAACAGCGGAATGCCTTTCTAGGAAAGAGAATATCTTGGTTCGCCCTTTGCCCTTGATGTCAAAGGGGGAGAGTGATTTGGTATTGTTGCCATCAAGTCCAAAGGGGGAGATTGTTGGCATTATGATGCATGTGTTGTGCTTGATGGCAAACAACTCATAGAAGATCAACTCACTTATATATATCTAGATGAATCTACGGAAGAGATATCAGATGACAATTCTCAGTATGACAAGTCCAAAGGGGGAGATTGTTGGCATTATGAGACAAGTGTTGTCCTTGATGGCAAATCACACAAATGATAAATTATAGTGCAGCAAATTTATTTGATAAATTATAGTGCAACAAAGTTTCCTTCATGCAGAGAAAAGTTTATTCCATGTAGAGAAAAGTTCACGCACTTTTATGCAGAGAAAAGTTTATTCCATGTAGAGAAAAGTTCACGCACATTTATGCAGAGAAAAGTTTATTCCATGTAGAGAAAAGTTCACGCACTTTTATGCAGAGAAAAGTTTATTTCATGTAGAGAAAAGTTCACGCACTTTTATGCAGAGAAGAGTTTATTTCATGTAGAGAAATGTTCACGCACTTTTATGCAGAAAAAAGTTTATTTCATGTAGAGAAAAGTTTACACACTTTCATGCAGAGAAAATTTCCCTTCATGCAAGAGAAAAGTTCACGGACTTTCATGGTTGGTTCATGGTGTTAGTCCGACAGTTTTTGATCCTATGGTTTTGGCCCGTGGTATTGCATCCAAAAGTGTTGATCTCACGCACTTTCATGGTTGGTTCATGGTATTAGTCCGACAGTTTTTGATCCTATGGTTTTGGTCCGTGGTATTGCATCCAAAAGTGTTGATCTCACGCACTTTCATGGTTGGTTCATGGTATTAGTCCAACAGTTTTTTGATCCTATGGTTTTGGACCGTGGTATTGAGAAAGGACTAAGGCTATAAAAGAGGAAGGAGATCATTTGGCAAAGCATCATCTGAATTATTGAATATCTAGATCTGGAATATTGTGATTGGGTTATGGTGCAGATCTGGATCTGAGCTAAAGAGGTATCTCACCGGTTGATGGAGAACAAGATCTAAGGATAGATCAGGATCAAATGGTTTGAAATGAACTATCTCTATATAGTTGATTATGCTTATTCTAGATCTGTATACTGACGCTTGTAATGATCTGAACTGGGTATAACTTAAGTTTGAAATCGCTGCAAGTCATGATTGAATATTTATAGATCTGTACGCGGGTTGGCTTTGGTGAAAGCACGTATGTACGCAGGTTTGGTTCATTGTAGTAGCATATACCATTTGAGCTATGATGTTTAATGTTACAGGTGGTTCAGGTTGTTGATGTGTTCTGATTACTGTTTAATGGTGTCAGTATTCTACATATTCAGTTTGATCGATTGTGTTGATGGATGAGATCTAGTAATGGATCTAATGGACTAGATCGGGTTGCTAACACTCATATTATCCTTGTATATGTATTGATCTGGTGATTGGGTGATTCAGAAGATTGATTGATTATGTGCTTCAATGATATTTATGGGTCCAGTATGAAAATTGGATGAAACGTGGCCTTTCAGATTATGTGTTGTGCTTCAGGTGTATCCAGTTTGAAAATGTATGAAACGTGGTACCCAGAGGAGAGAAGATTCTAGGCCGGCGCCTACGTACTAGTATATTAGCTAGTTCAAGAGCTATGGGGGTGGTAGCTCCCTTCCAGTATCAGTTGAAAACTTTGGAGCATTGTAGCAGGTAGCAGCCTGCGTACTAGTAAATGGATCGGCTAGTACAAGAACTATGGGGGTTGTAGCTCTCTGCAGGTAGAAGCCTGCGTACTGGTATAAGACTGCACCAGTATAGAAATATTGTAAAAGGATTTTCTTATTAAGAAGAAGATTGAGATGACTTGCAGCAGGTGGTTTTCTCCCACATCGGGTTTCCACCTTATATCATGGTGTTCATGTGTGTGGCTTATGTGTGATGATTTGTTCTATTTTACTGCACCTGTTTACTGTTAATATGGTTGATAATGTTCTAATGCACTCATTAAGGATCAACTAACTGAATCATAAGAAGTTGTGGAAGTAGCATATATGAATCTGAATATGGAAATGAAAAAGTTTTATTGATGTGATAATACTGATTCACCCCCCCTCTCAGTATTATTTCCAACAGCGACCATGCTCTGGTCATGCTCAAAGTCTTCACTTCATGTGTACAAGTTGTGTTCGCTATGAAAACATTTGTCACACTCACACACGGAGTCACATACACTATCGCGCAAGCGTCGTCACAGTCGACCAATGATCAATCACAAATGTCGCACTTGTCACTGACACCATCGGTCGGTCATGTTGAGCATGTGTGTCTGGATGGTTTGAGTCATGTAAGTGTGTGTTTGCAGGATCACATATGCATCTTTCACTCGTTCACACACTTAGTCATTCTACTAAAGTTCTAACAATGGACTCCCCTCTGACAGCCAAACCATCACCTTGTCATCGACTCAATCGACTGTTGCCCAGAATAGCGCAGAAGCACCAAGCTAGTCCTTTCAAGCTGCACTACTCACAAGAAATCAATCAGCCTTCATGCTGGTCAACCAGAGAGTTTGACTCGACAGCCACCCTGGGACTGACTCCCCTCAAAAATTTCATAGAGGCTGCAGACCTTACCCACTCCGCTGACTGAGGAAATTACACAGACAGGTAAGGTAGACACCAAGTGCCCATCCCTGCCTCCCTCAGAAAATTGCACAGTTTTTCCAGCCAGACCTCCCGACAGTCGACCAGCTGCTCAAGAAGAAAATTGCACAGTTTTCATGAGCAGGTCCTCTCCCGCCCAGCAGTCTGCTCAGCTCAGAAACTGTGCAGAGGTGATCAGCAGGCAAGCCTCCCAGCATCAGTGCATTTTTCCCGCCAACAGCTCCTCACAGCTAACTATCAGTTCCCTCCAAGAATTGCATAGTTTTTGCTGCCAAGCTCTAGCAACTAACTGCCAGTTCTCCTCATGAATTACGTAGTTTTTACTGCCAATTCCCCTTAAGAATTACGTAGTTTTTACTGCCAGTTCCCCTCAGGAATTACGCAGTTTTTATTGCCAGCTCCCCTCAAGAATTATGTAGTTTTTGTTTCCAACGTCCCAACAACCAGCTATCTATTCCCTCCAACAATTGTGCAATTTTTGCTGCCAAACTCCGCTACCCGCTCATTCCAGAAATTGCACAGATTTTTCTTGCCAGCCTTCCCGCAGCCTATATTGTTCCTCCCAAAAGCTATGCAGTTTTGTCCTATAGCTGAGCCAGACCCCATGGACAGTCACTGTCGATTAGGATTTCCCATCTTCATCACCTAGTGACTCTTGTGCAGTTTTCATCAGCAGTGCCCAGAGCCTCCATCCTGCCTCGCAACCTTGTTACCTCTCCTGGTCACCTGCATCTAAAATGATCATGCATCATGGTAGACTAGGAGGTTTTTGGATTTGACGTCGTCTCATCATGAGTGACTGTAGGTATAGGTACACAAACAAACATGGTGTGATGATGGATAGGAAGAATGAAGGGAACACATGCAGAAGGATAAGTTCACCAACGGACGAACAAACGATGCATGCAAAGAGATGTGCTTGTGAATGGATGACCATGCAAATATGTGTTCACGGATGAATGGATGAGTAAAAATGCAAGATGTGTTCATAGATGGGCAAACAGACGAACATGCACCTTTCATGAATGAACGAACCTGTCAAGCTTACCAACATACAAGCAAGGAGCAATACATGAAAGCAACATCAAGCGAACCAACGACCATCGAAGACTCCACACACTTTTCCATGCGGAGGTGAAGCTGTGACACACCATGAGGACATCCATCACCCAACAGCACTGTAGCTCGACATGCACACCAACAACAACACAAATGTACCAGCACTGTCATGTCGAGTCATGTCATGGGTCATGTCATCCACATCTCTAGTGTGGGCCATACTGTCAATCAATGTAATGTAACGTGGAAGTCCAAGAGACCCACTTGTTGTATGAATAGTCATATAAAGTCAAAAAGTCATGGAAGTCAAACAGTCATGAGGATAGTCGAACAACCACAAGGGTCAGTTTCACCCTTGGCTATAAATACCCTCTCATTTGTACATGGAAAGGAATTTTTCACCTCAGCTCCTCCCACATAGCCTTGAGAGTCTATAATCTTTTCCTTGAGGAGTAAGTAGTGGCTCCAACACCCCGCCCACGGGGTTAGTGATGTATGGTGTAATGACGTGTCTTGGAACTTTTGCTTAATTTAGAAGAAGCCAGCATGTTTTCACACATGTATTGTAACTGTTGTAAGACTAATCTTGAACACTTGTAATGCATGGTGTTTTAACCTGTGTTTAACACTTGAACTCATTCACTTGTTGTAATACATAACTATTAATGAAAATGTGTTGTATATGTTTTTAACGTTGTCTTGCCCTTGTTGGTTACCTCCTCGGACATCAGACAGACCTTTCAAATAAAACTTATTATAACAACCGTTGCACTCACGCAGACTCGTCCGATGAGTGTTGTATGTGTTATCTTCCCTTGTGTGTTGTGACTACCGCATCCGTGTGGACTATTCTTCCGGAAGCTGTGCACATCCTGTTGTGTTGTGTGTTCCTAACAGAGTTGGGGCTTCCTCCCAACCAACTTGGGACTCACTCCCACCCTCTCCCTCTACAGTGAAAGAACCATTGACACAAGTAACACTAGAAATCACCAGGCACGCGAACCTCACTTCTCGAAGACAAAGCGGATCACTCTCATGTGCTGACAAGCAAGAGTTGAGGAAAATCTTTGAGATAATGGCAATCGGGCCATCATACCAGATGGGACTCCCACACCAAACGGCGTGATGTCTAGTTGGGACTTCATACCGGGGTGATCCCCTAAATGTTGGCGGGTCCAGCACCGTCAAAGTTTCTGGTGTTAGAAGGAGGGAAGCCAATTGTATATGGTTGAACATCCTCTCACACTCACTCATCAACCATTTGGTCAAGGCAGTAACTCACACTCCCTCTGACCTACATGCGACTCTACTGTTGGTTACTTCTCACCTCCCAAGACTAAATATGAAATTCCATATCATCACCTTCGCTCCGTCCATCCCATCACTCTCCAGTTCGCAAAAGCAGTCAGACTAATCCCAGGCATACAACATCTTCCATATACATCAAGGAAACCAAAAGCCACTCCCATAGGGGTTGTTGTATAATTAGTGGAAGAAACAGTTCTTGCCACACTTGAAGGTCTGGCAAAGGCTATTGGAGACTGAGAGTAATCTTCGGTCTTCCACCAAGGGGAATGAGACACCCTTGTTCTTACCACACTTGAAGGTATGGCAGAAGCTATTGAAGACAGAGAGAAACCTCCGGTCTTTTGATAAGGGGAACGAGACACCCTTGTGATCTTGGGATCAGAATTCGGTATGGGAGGTGGAGGGGAAGGCAACGAAGGCAGAGATGAACCAACAAACTCAAAGCCGGAACCATCAAATTCTGAAGGAGAGGAGGAGGAAGAAGAAGAAGAAGAGACGGCTGACCAAAATCTGGAATGGATGACTCAGGGACCATTGGCTCTCCCGGATTTCTTGCACAAGATTTCGAAGTGAGCAGAGAGAATGAACATCAAGTTCAACCCTAACAGCATGGTGAAGGCAAAAGATCATTTGGACAACTTCTACCTGCAGCTGTAGACCCTTGAGGTATGGTATGACGATGTAGCATGTAGATTGTTTCCATGTACCTTGGATGGTCGCGCAGCGGAATGATATCACAACCTTCCACCAAGCTCCATACAGAACTAGGGTGCATTCAAACTCATGTTCCTTGAAAAGTTTGTTGATGAAAATAACCCAACTATGTTACTCAAAGAATTAGGAAGCCTGAAGATGGAGGGGAAAGAAAAGGTAAAAGACTTCAATCGGAGGTTTAAATGCATATTGAACAAATTTGTAGCAGACACCAAGCCTCACGACTCCATCACTATTGATTACTACATGTTCACATTGTCGACTAGCATTGAGTAGTTGTCATGCGAGCTGAGAAACCAACTCTATTGGAAAATTGCGAAGAGGTTATTGCTGTTGAGAAAGACCTATGCACGATTGGATTTATAAAGGATGATGAACCAGCAAATGACTCCAAAGGCACGAGCAGGAAGTCCCAAGCGAGGGCGAGAAAGGGCAGAGACAAGGAAGCAAATGACATTGAAACCCTCACATGCCTCGCCAAGAACTTGACAACAGAAGTGTCCGAGCTTAAACAATGGAAAAACCGACACATTTGCAAGCAGCCATCTGCCAATATAGAGACAAGGAAGCAACTCATCAGGCAGCAACCAGTTCGCTCCAAAAAATGTGCATAGCTCTGTGTTCCATGTCGAACAGTGCGTAGATCCTAAGTTATGTTTGTTCCACGAAGAACATCACCCCGAGAACTCTTGTTCGGACTGGAAGCGAGTCACAAGCTCTGTATGTAGTCATACATTCGATGCGGAAAACAATATGTAGGAGCAGCCAGAAGACATTGATGATGACAAAGAGGTTGATTCTGATGAAGCACCAAGTTCTGGGCATGTGGTGAACACGTATCAGTGCTCGCAAGCAAGGCCTAAGACGAACACCGAGAAGGAGCCCCAAAAGAAAAATGACCATTACAATCATAGGAGTAAAGGGGCTTCCCTTAGACTTGGGGAAGCACAAGAGAAAATGAGATTGTTATTGAGGAAGGTTGATCCACCAGCTGCCCCAAAGTAGAAAACGTAAAATAAGTCTAGGAAGACAGGGGTGAACAAGAGTAAGTCCATGAGAAGAAAACTGCAGAACACTCCATCAGACAACACGAACATCAATTCTACCCCAGACACCTCGGTGATTCTACCACCTCTTGAATACAACATTGTAGATGACATGAAGAAAACTCAAGTGAAAATCAGTTTGTTTGAGTTAGCTAAGATCCAGAGTCAGCGAGACATCTTGTTGAGCGTATTGGGACAGACAACAACGAACAACACAACCTCTACCAACAAGGGAGCAAGCACACCTCCCAGATCACTTTCCACTGTGCTTAACACACTCTGGATGGAAGAAGCAAACTCATATTTCCCTCCATTCCCATTATCATTTTAAATTTTTAACTACAATGTTCACAACTGCTTGGTTGATTCTGGTGCAGAAGCCAACGTCATGCCACTTTGCATTGCTAAAAAGATCAATGCACAATGGAACGAGACAGTCGCGCAAATCATCCAACTTGATCGAACATCGGTACCAACCATTGATGAACTATGAGACATGATCATCTGACTATCTCATGACGATCGAGTCCACCAATGCATCAACATAGTTGTTGTGGACATACTAGAAGCATATGGTCTACTACTTAGTAGAGACTGGTCTAGCAAGCTGGACGAATACTTTGCTACAGACTGATCCCACATGTGGCTTCCATACAAGGGCAAATGCAACCAAATTCGGGTATTGTTCGAGAGATATATGAAGCACAATGTCACTCCCCTTAATGGTGAGAATGAACCATTGGCCTTCATAGAACTCATGTTTGGCAACTGCCTCCTGGAAACAACATTGGGGTGTTATCCTGCACGGCCAGCTCCAACCCCACCAAACACGCAGTTGGGACTCCTTCCATGCTCAACTGATGGTAACGAAACATGTACAGTGCATTGTACCAATAGTAGCAGTAGCAATAGCAACTATAGTAGTAGCGGTACTAGCATGTCAAACGGTCCATGTACAGAGAAGTTGTGGACCATTGTACTTTGATGGATCAAAGACACACGATGGCTCAGGAGCCAGGTGTGTCTTGATCAACCCTTACAACAGGAAGCATCTGGTTTCAAGTCGCTTGGAGTTCGAGTGCACGAAAAACGTTACTGAGTATGAAGCACTCGTGTTGGGCTTGCAAAAAGCCATCAACCTCAACGTGGTCACGCTCAAAGTGGTAGGTGATTCAGAGATAGTGGTATGAGAGGTATGTAACACCATTCATTGTTTGTCACCGCATCTCAAGAGTTACCAGCAAGAGGTATGGCAACTAATATCTAACTTCAAAGAATTTAACATCATTGTTGTACCACGTACACGTAATCTAGCTACCAATGCTCTAGCAAACGCAACTTCAAGAATTTCACTGATTAGGGATAGATTTAATATTGAAATTTTGTACAAGCCATCTATCCCAGACAACATAGCTAATTTACACATGTTTAATGATGATCAAAAGATACTGCATTTCATGGCCAACGTTGACATCTTCAAACATGTAGTTCTAGATGATGATGAGCACAAGCGCTCTCTACAAGAAGAAGCTGGTAACAGGAAATACCATCTTATCACAAAAGGTGTGGCAACGTTGGAAAAGCTTTATGACTTCCAAGAACGTTTTTCAAGGGCTAAGGAACAACAAGACCCACAGTTCCACCATGATGCATGAACTGATAAACCTGGGAACATAACAAAGTGATACTGAACATCAATGTGCTTTGTCTTTGAATGATATGCAGGGTTCTTTGCCAAGAAAATTGCACTTTGGCTATCATAGTCTATCCTTATAGCTTCGTGTACTAACCCCATACTTGAACACAATATCTACAACCAAACTGCTTCCTTTCTTGCATGAGTGGCTGCCATGTATTCTGCCTCTGTAGTTGATAGTGCCACTACAGATTGTTTCTTACTCATCCAACTGACTACACCTCCAAATAGGTTAAACACATACCCACTTGTAGATCTTCTCTGATCCAGATCTCTAGCCCAGTCTGCATCAACAAAGCCACGAATATCCAACACTCTATCCAATCCTGGTCTTCCTTGGTAGCACAAACCATAATCACTAGTGCCACGCAAATACCTGAAAACTCGCTTCACTGCTGTCCAGTGCTCCTTCCCTGGTTTAAACATAAAAATGCTCAATACTCCCACTACATGTGCAATGTGTGGTCTAGTATAGACCATTGCATACATCAGGCTATCGACTACACTTGCATATGGAACACGGGACATGTCCTCTTCCTCTTCTTGTGTCTTGGGACACTATTCAGCAGATAACTTTACACGAACAGGAATAGGAACCTTCGCCGGTTTACTATCCTGCATATTAAACATCTGCAATATTGTCTCGACATACTTCCTCTAGTTTAACCAGAGCTTCCTCTTTGTCTGATCTCTTTTAATTTCCATGCCCAAAATATAGTTTGCAGCACCAAGATATTTCATGTCAAATTTAGAGGACAATTGGGTCTTCAAATCTTTGATAATTTCTTTGTCATTTCCAACCAGCAACATATCATCCACATGCAATACCAGATAAATAACACGATCACCAATTAATTTAAAATATACACAATGATCTGCTTTGCTTCTAGTGAATCCAAGCTCCCATATAAATGTATCAAATTTCTGATACCACATCCTTGGTGACTATTTTAACCCATACAGAGACTTCTTTAACTTGCATATCAGTTCTTTCTTTCCCTTCACCGCAAAGCCTTCAGGTTGCTTCATGTAGATCTCCTCTTCCAGATCCCCGTGAAGAAATGTTGTCTTCACATCCATCTATTCTACCTTAAAATCAAACGCAGCAGCAACAGATAAAAGTAATCTAATAGAAGCTGCCTTGGCAACAAGAGAAAAAATATCACCAAAATCAATTCCTGGCACCTGGGAATAACCTTTTGCTACCAACCGAGCTTTGTATTTCTCCACCTTTCCTTCTGTATTTGTCTTCTTCTTAAACACCCATTTGCTGCCAATGGGTTTCCTTCCAGCCGGCAACTCCACCGGATCCCAAGCCTCATTTTTGTGCAAAGATGCCATTTCATCAACCATGGCCTCTTACCAGAGTTTTCCATCCTCTAAATCTACTACTTCCTTCAGAGTTCTGGGATCATCATCAATAATAGATAAAGCAAAATTTGAACAGAAAGCAGATGGACTATACCTTTCTGGCTGCCTTCTTTCTCGAACTGATCTTCTCACACCCGGAGTTTGTGGCTCTTCTTCTTCTGATTCCTCCTCTGCTATAGAGTCTGATTCTTCCTCCTTTAGCTCAAACTCTATCTTCCTAGGTTGCTTTGGTTGGACTTCATGTTTAATAACATCTTTCACCTCTCTAAACACCACATCTCGGTTGTACACAACCTTCCTTGTTACTGGGTTCCAAAGCTTATAACACTTTAAACCATCCTTATACCCAATAAAGATGCACTTTTCATATTTACTATCCAACTTGGTTCGTTTCTCTTTTGGAACATGTACATATGCATCACATCCAAATACCCTCAAATGTGAAAGAGAGGTTTTCTTACCAGTCCATACATCTTGTGGAGTCTTATCCTCCAACGTTGATGAAGGTCATCTATTGACTAGGTAACATGTTATCTCCACCACCTCTGCCCAGACTTCTTGTCCTAACCTGGCACCACTGAGCATGCTTTTTTCCCTTTCCATCAACGTCTTGTTCATTCTTTTTGCAACTCCATTTTGTTGAGGTGTATATGGAGTAGACTTTTGTCGTGCTATACCACACTTCTTACAAAATTCTTCAAATTCCTTACTGCAAAATTCTCCACCATTATCTGTCCTTAGCACCTTTATCTTCTTCTATGTCTGGTTTTCCACCAGAGCCTTAAATTCTTTAAACCTATCAAAGACTTCATATTTCTTCTTAAGGAAATATATCCATGTATTCCTTGAGAAGTCATCTATAAATGATACATAGTACACAAATTTACCTAGTGATGGAACCTTCACAAGTCCAAAAACATCAGTGTGCACAAGCTCTAATATATGTTTTTCCAGCTTACCACTAGAAGGGAAACTCACCCGATTCTGCTTCCCATATAGACAACTTTCACAAAAATCAAAATCCAGAGAGCTATTACTCATACCTTCTACCATACCTTTACCATGAAGTATTCAAAGGCCCTTCTCTCCAATATGTCCAAGCCTTTGATGCCACAACATGGTCTTCTCTCCAAAGACCACTAGATTTTCTGCTCCACTTTCACGAACCACAAAACCGTTGCACCCATCAAAAACAGTGCTACCTTGCAGCTTGTACAGAGTTCCAATCTGAACTCCCCGCATCAATACCAATGCTCCCCGAACCATCTTGCAGGTATCCTTCTCAAACACTGTTTTTACACCTACATCATCCATCTTGCTTACAGAAATCAGATTTATGGCTAATGCAGGAATATGCAGAACACCCGGAGGTGTTCTAACCCTTCCACCTTGCAACTCCAACTTTACTTTTCCGCAACCAACGATTCTAGCCTTCTTGTCATGCCCCAAGAAGACATCACCACCATCATATTTCTCATACTTGTAGAACCACTCTCTATGGGGAGTGAAGTGAAAGGATGCACCTGAGTCAATCAACCATGCCTCATGATCTACATGTGTACTTGAAGAAGCCAAGTACACATCCCCACCTTCATTTAAGGTGGTTTTCACCTCTCCAGAAGGAGCACCATCAGATCCATTTCCTTTATCAGGAGCTTTAGATTTGCAGTCCCTTTTGTAGTGCCCTTCCTTTCCGCATTTCCAGCACACCACCTTTACAGGTTTTCCTGGAGATTTAGATCTCCCTCTAGATTTAGATCTCCCACTCGATGACTTATTTTTGTTTTTTTCTGGGACCGTCCTCGTATAGACAAGGCATCACCATTCTGGCTCTCCATATTTTTCTGTCTCTTCTCCTCCGTCAACAAAGATGAGACTATTTCATCAAACTGCAAGGCAGTTGCATTGCTACCTATTGCAATAACCAAACTATCCCACGAATCTGGTAGAGAACACAACAAACGGATTCACTTATCTTCATCTGAAATGTTAATATCAATAGATGCTAACTGACTTACCATAGTTTTAAATGCGTTCAGATGCTCTGTCATCGAGTCTCCATCTTTCATCCTCAGGTTATACAGCTTTTTCGCATGAACAATTTATTCACCAGACTTAGATTAGTACAAAGTCCCTAACTTGTCCCATAAAGCCTTCGTCATAGCTTCCCCTGATACATTCAGCAATACTGAATCTGAGACACACAATCGTATTGTTTTCTTTGCCTTCTGATCCAACTTCTTCCATTCTTCATCGGACACTCATGTTGGTTTAATACCGGGATCTACCACAATCCACTGATCTTTATCCACCAACAGATCCTCCATCTTAAGTTTCCACAACTCAAAACTCTGACCATTAAATTTCTCGATCTCTATCTTTCCATTGCTCGCCATCTTCTTTCACCACCAGAATCGATCTCGCAAATCTCCCACTAAACAGGGTCTACCACATGCCCGAGTGAAACCCCTCAGCAACAAAGGCGTCCCCTTGAAGCCAAAATAGCTCTGATACCAAATGTAGGTTTTAACCCCGTACATAAATTACCTGCATACGAATTCTAAAACACATAAAATAAACAATGCGAGAGCATAAGACATAAAACACATATACACAGAGATTTTTCCCTGGATCCCAAAACCGGGACTACTAGCTTGATTTTTAATTATTTTTCTTTCAATGTTACAATACATATTTATACATGTCGAAGCATCCAATACCATGGACCGAAAACCATCATGTCCAATACCATGGACCGAAAACCATCACATCCAAAAACATGGGCGAAAATCAAGCACAAAACCATAGGTGGGTCCGCCCAACCTAACATAGGTTCCAAAACCAAATTTGGACCCCATAGAGTGGGGTTACCTACATCCCTTAAACCCCCTATGACCCCCTCACTATGCAATCGGCGCAACGAAGGGGGGGGGGCTCTGCCCCCCTCTAACCCCCCCTGTTTGGTCAATTTAGCGTGTCCTAAATTGCTATTTAAAATGTCAATCCGGGATTCATAAACTGATGAAGTGAAGTGTACTGTATGTACAAGATAACCGTTTTCTTAGTCTTTTGTCGTTTTTGAGTTTTTTAGTTGGTTTTTGGGTTTATCTTCTATGGATTCCCTAGTGTGTGATGGCGAAATTGAAAGTTAAGTATGGATGGCAATGGTGATTTCTACAGTGATCTTCAAAAAGTTTTCAAAAAGAAAGTTTCAAACTGACCAAACTGACTGTAATGAAATCAATTCTTAAAAGGAAGTAAATGTATCAAACAGTGAACTAATGACAATGGCCCAGTATCCTTACTGTTGTATGAAAAAGAAAGTAAAAACTGAACTTAAAGCAACTCAAAGACTGAAAGCAAAGCAACTAATTCACACTACTTCAACCTTTCTGATCCTTTACCCTTCAACTCAATCTGCCTTATGGGAAGCAATCATGAACAAGTTAAGCAATATGATATCTAAATTGCAGGAAATTAAATTGCATAAAGGAAACTAATCACACTACTTCAACCCTTCTGATCCTTTACCCTTCAACTCAATCTGCCTTATGGGAAGCAATCATGAACAAGTTAAGCAATATGACATCTAAATTGTAGGAAATTAAATTGCATAAAGGAAACTAATCACACTACTTCAACCCTTCTGATCCTTTACCCTTCAACTCAATCTGCCTTATGGGAAGCAATCATGAACAAGTTAAGCAATATGATATCTAAATTGCAAGAAAGCAAACTAAATCATACTACAATAAGTAATATTCCGATTCCTTACTAATAGAGTCACTTGACTATGGAAAGGAAATCATAAACAGATGAGTAATATGATGTCTAAGTAACAGAAAAGTAAATGAGCAAAAACAAAACTTGAAAGAAATGACAATGCTGGAATTAAACTCAGGAAATGAAAATCAGCAGAAAGGACAAGATGATCTCATGTCAGTAGTTATCAAAAAGATGAAAACTTGCCCGGGCTGCCTAAGAAAACCTGTAGAAAAGCACTGATCAGCTGACAGCTATAAGAAAACATAAATTAAAATGTAAACAGCAGTGAATTAAAAACATCAAAACAACATGTTATATACAAGCTAATAATTATGAAATCAGAAACATAATAAAATCAAATGAGAACTATACAGAGCTTTGGTGCGCAGGGGCCCTCTCCCACCTCAACCAGTCAACGAACAGTCACAAAAACGAGCTCAGGAAAGTAGTCTTCTCATGTATTAAAGCAATAGCAAAACACATAAAATAGAGTACAGTGGGGTGATAACAACAATCAAAAATTACATCCCAAAAGCTTAACCACACAACATTTATCAACGCGTTATTTATAATGAAAAGTGTTGTAACTAACTCCTAAATCCTATGTTGTTAACTGCGTTGCCAGAGACACGTAGATCTCCTCAGCCCAAGATCTAGCGTAATGGTCATCATGTCCATTAAATCCTCGGAGTGGTAGCTACTGGATTCAGGTTACGGGGTTGATCTCCAGGTGTGTCGATATCTCCGTGAGCTGAAGACTATGCCACGTAAACCTTCACGTGCTCAAAACAAATACATGCCACCGCTAAATTCCTTGGTTGGCTTTGCCTTTGACCCTTGTTGACCGTGACCGTTTATGGATGATTTGGCTGATCTGAAGGGACACGTCACATGTAGCTTTCCCATGTGGCTCGTTTCTTCATAGGACACCTGTAGCATAGCCTTTAACAAAATGGCTGCGAAAACCTGTGCTGGCTACAGAAACTAACAAGTTTTCGCAGCTGCCTGAACAAAAATCTAAACCAAACAACAGTCATAAGCATAGTTAGAAAACCATGTCAAAATCTCTTTTTAGACTATAATGCAATGATTTAACAGCTTGGTGGATGAAGTAAGTGGAAAAAGAAGGCTAAGAGGGTGTATAGGAAGGTGCAGGTTTGAGGCTCAACATACCCCCACTGTGAAGGTGTTGCATGTCCTCATGCAACCAAAATTTAGTCATTTCCCTCTAATCCATATGTTCTGAGGTTTCTGCTATGACATCTAGCCCTCTTTTCTTCTTCTTTGGTGCTAACATCATCCTGGGTTTCCTGACTAGACATTTGAACTTGAGATTAATCAATGCTCTGCTTAACTTTTTGCACTTTTTCTTCAGTTTCTTGTTTTTCTTTTGCCACCGTCCTAAATGAAGCATAGTGTTATCATGGATAATTTTATCTACTTTACTCTGCTCTTTGAGTGCTTCATTTTCTTGCTTGATATGCCTATTGAGGACCTCTAATTCAAATACCTCCTGCTTTAAGGACTGAACTTGTGCATCTAGTGGCAGAGTGGTACTCGAACCTGCAGCTGATTGTTCTAAGGATTCCAGGTAGTTATATGCCTCTTGTTGATTGGGATCTACCTCAGGTGTCTTTCTCGGACTAAGCTCAAAATCTGGTGGAGGAGGAGGACTGCTCTCTATTTCTGGCTGAAAAGGGCTTTCATCATGTGGAGGACTTGATTCAATGCTTGGCTGAGTTGGAGATTTCTCAAGTGTCTCTTCACCTAAATCGATAAAGTGAGGCTATTTTTCTTGGGTTTTACTCCCCTTTCCTCTTAGCCTAGTGCTCCTCCTTAAGCATGGACTAGTACTCTTTTCTTGTGTACTCTGTTTTGCTTTTTGCTTTTTCTTTGCTATAACAGCTTGTTCTTGAAGATGTACTAATCTCTGTGACAGTGTTTGATGATCCTCCTCTATGGATTGCTCAGGAGAGGGGTAAACTTCTTGAATGGTCCTTTTTCCTTTCCCTTTTTTCTGTTTCTTGTCTTTAATTATGTTCTCTTTTCCTTCTTGAGTTTCTGTAGTAGGGGAGTCTTGGATTATAGTATCCTTTTCTTTCCTCCTACTTTTTCTTGTAATCTTTGGTGGACTACTTCCAGAGGCCTCAGATGGCTCTTGGAAGTAGTTTCTTATCAAGAATTGCTCCCAAGTATCTTTAGTTTTCTTCAGCTGATCCTCAATAAGAATTTGTATAAGTCCATGATGATATAGATGAGGTTCAATGTTGCCTATGTGTTTTTGAACTGTAATACTCATCTTTTTCAAACTCAATAGCAGAAAATGAGGCAAATTAAGAGTGTGACCCTCTAAGAAATTCATCATCAGTCTATCATGATACATATACATAGAACCAAAACTTCCTTCACACGTGATAAATTTTTGGCTAACTAACAGCAGACTAGACCATTCCTCTTTTAGTGCATGAACAGGGATGCCTCTTGTAAACACGGTGTTATCCATACCTTGGTTTTGTAGCATAATTCTCCATATCTGATCGTTCACACTTTTATTTTTGAACCACCTCTCACCTTCCTGAGGTAGGCCTGTGGCAGCTGCTACTGTGGTTTCAGTCACCGTGAGCTTCAAGTCTCCAATCTCCACTGTTTGACCATCAAAAGACCATGCAAAAGCTTTGGTCACCTCCTTGTTATGGCCTTTAAACTTTTGGATAAATCGTAACCATCTGGCTTTCTTCAGCAATTCTTTAGTTTGAGGATAACCTTCCAAGTATTTCGGTCCTTCTAACTCTGCTCTCAGTAATTTTCCCATCCTCTGTTTGAATTTCAACTGAGAGCTCTTCTGCGTGTGAGGGTTCAGAGAAAAAAAAATGGCTCGGTTACAGGGTTTAGGATAGAATGTAGTGGCTGCAATCGGGGTTTAGGATAACTGTAGTGCCTGCAATCGAAAATGGAGAACAGGGAATGGGAATACCTGAATTACAGGAGGAACAGAGGGTGAGCAGCAGTAAACAAGTTCATAAGATAAAATGTGGATGCATGTGAGGAGTATGGTATTAATGGAGTGGTAAAAGAATGGAGTAACGTCGGGATTCTTTTGAATCGGATGACTGTGTATGAAATGTTACACGTCTCAATGGATGGCTGCGGAAAATGCGGCTAAGAAGAACCGTAACGAAATAGGTTACGTCGCATGAGTACGGGTAATAAATGAAAGTGTAGTCAATCTTGAGTTTAAACTCGAAATAATCATGAGACCGTTGGAGAAATGAATGCAAGGTGTGTGGAGTGATATCGTGGAATAGGAGTGGTTTAATGGAGCCATCGTATCAAATCATTGCACGTAGTAGAACTTTTTATGGTTTGATAACTATGCGTAATTATGACTTGAATTGTTATTTGATAAAAATATTTGCTCATACCTTTGGAAACTTTGTCATTTCTTGCTCAAGGCTTCTAACCAATTGCTCTTCCTTGATGTCTTGGAGATGCCCCATGTCTTCATCTCAATTACACCTGCATTTCATGATTATTGCACTAATAGTTGACTGTAAATTTGAAAAACAGAGTGATGATGGTTGCGGAAATCGTTTCTGGCTGCGGAAACTACTTTTGGCTGCGGAAACGGCTTCCAGCTGCGGAAACTGAGACAGCACCCACTTAGCTGAACAAATGTGGTTAGAAAAGAACTAACTGAGTGGAAATAGTTCTGAAAGGAACTTTTATTGATGAAATGAGAATGAAATGAGTGGAATGGAATGAAAATGAAGCGGAGTGAAGTGAAGAGAAAATGTGAATGAGATGGAGGTGAAGTGAAATGGCAAATGAGGTGGAGTGAAGATGGAAAGAGAAGGAGAGGATATTTTTTTTTCTTTTTTTTAGAAAATATAGAGTGTCAAGTGTCCCTGATTTTCACTCCATATTTTCTGTATAAGACTGCCAATCTATGATTGGTTTTCAGGCTTATACAATTTTTTATTTTTTTTTTAACTGAAAGAATAAAAGGCTAAGCTGGTGGGGAAGAAGGATTCTTTTCCACCAGCCTTATTGTAAAATTCTCTTGGAACATCTTGACAAATTCATCTTTTGAGAGTGGCTTATGATAAATTTTCAATCGGTGGCCATTCACAAGAAAAGAAATCTGAAATTCATCAATGGTCTTGACTCTTACTGCTCCATTATTAAAGACTTTGTCAATTTCATATGGCCCAAGCCAATGGGTCTGAAATTTACCTTTAAAGTCTTTGAACTTGGAATCAAACAGTAATGCCCAATCTCCCTCTTGAAACTTTCTCTCTTTGATGTATCTGTCATGCCATTTAGCTCTTTGATGTTGAACTAGATCAGTCTTTAAAATTGCTTCTTGTCTGATTTCATCTAGCTCATTCAGCTGCTCCATTCTGTTCTTTTGGGCTTCTGATAGATTCAGCCCCAACTGGACTGCCATCGTAAAAGTCTTGACTTGAAACTCAATGGGGAGCAGGACCTCTTTCCCATAAACAAGTTCATAGGGAGAATGTCCTGTTGTATTCTTCCATGTAGTTCTGTAGGCCCATAAGGCTTCAGGAAGCCTTTCTGCCCAATCTTTTCTATGTAGATGAACAGTTTTGGTGATGATGCTTTCAAGAACTTTGTTTGTAGACTCCACATGGCCATTTGCTTGCGGATGGTAAGGAGTAGATTTTCTGTGCTTGATTTTGTATTCTTCCATCAGCTTCTCCATCAAGTTAGATGTAAATTGACTTCCCTGATCTGTCACAATTTCTCTTGGGACACCAAAACAAGTAAAAATATCCTCAAAAAGAAATTGAACAACTGAATTTTCAGTGGCAGAAGGCAATGCTTTGGCTTCTACCCATTTAGTGACATAATCAATGCATACCAATATATACTTCTTTTGTCTAGATGGTGGATTAATGGGTCCAATGAAATCTAAAGCCCATTTTTCAAAGGGTTCAATGAGTACTTGTGGCTGTAATGGCATTTCATTTGAAAGAGTCGGTCTCTGAACTCTTTGGCAGCTGTCACACCTTCTGACATATTGTTTTGAATCTTTGAAAAGGGAAGGCCAATAATATCCTAAAGAAAGGATTTTATAGGCCGTCCTTTTGTCAGCAAAGTGTCCACCGCATGGTTCATCATGACATGCCTTGAGGATCTCAGGCATTTCATCTTCCCGAACACATCTTCTGATCACACAATCTAGCCCTGTTTTAAACAATTCATTAGAAATCCAGGAATAATTCGAACTCTCCTGAATAATTCTTCTCTTTTCATTAGGAAATAAATGTGGAGGTAGCTTCCCTGTAACCAAATAGTTAGCAATATCTGCATACCAAGGAGTCTTAGTAGTTACTGCAAACAAATATTCATCTGGAAACTTATCCTCTACAGGAGAATCTTCGTTAGTATTTTGGATTCTAGACAAAAAATTAGCTACTGTATTTTGTTTCCCTGGTCTATCCAACACAGTAATATTGAATTCTTGTAAAAGTAAAAGCCATCTTGTAACTCTACCATTAGTAACAGGTTTGTTCATTAGATATCTAACTGCAGAATGATCAGTATGGACAAAAGTTTCATAGCTTGTTATATAATGTCTAAACTTATTGATTGCATGAACAACAGCTAAGAACTCTTTCTCAGTCACAATATAGTTTAACTCAGTGGGAGTCAAATTTTTACTTGTGTAGTAAATGGCATAAGGAACTAAATCCTTTTTTCCCAACACAGCTCCTAGAGCTGTATCTGAAGCATCTATGGAAATATGGAAAGGAAGTTTCCAATTTGGCCCTCTCAAAATGGGTGCTTTAGATATTCTTGTTTTCAAAGTTTCAAATGCAGATTGACAATCAGGATCCCATTTGAATTCACAGTCTTTTGTCAGTAATTTGAAGAGTGGAGATGTTATTTTGGTGAAGTTTTCAATAAATCTTCTATAGTATCTAGTAAATCCAAGAAAACTTCTAACATCTTTTTGACAATTTGGAATAGTCAACTTGGAGATGACTTCAACTTTTGATCTATCAACTTTAATCCCATCCCCTAAAATATGATGTCCTAAAACAATCCCTTCAGTAAACATCATAAAGCATTTTTCATGACTTAATGATAGGTTTGTTTCTTTACATCTTATAAGGAATTTTTCCAAATTCTCTAATGTCTCTTCAAACGAATTACCATAAACTGTAAAATCATCCATATAAACCTCTACACAATCATGAATTAGATCGGAAAAGATTCCTAGTACTGCCCTTTGAAATGTTGCGGGTGCATTACATAATCCAAAAGGAAGTACTCGGTAAGCAAAAGTTCCCCATGGACAGGTAAATGTGGTCTTGTCCTGATCTTCAGGTGCTACCTGAATCTAATTGTAGCCACTAAAACCATCCAAAAATGAAAAATACTTTTTGCCTGCTAAAGTATCTAATACCTAATCAATAAAGGGTAAAGGAAAGTGATCCTTCAAAGTTGCTTTGTTCAATTCCCTGTAATCAATGCATACCCTCCATTTACCATTCTTTTTAGGTACTATAACCAAAGGAGAAACCCATCCGCTATCTGAAATTGGATAAATGAAGTTTACATTAAGTAACTTTTGGAGCTCTTCTTTCACTATCTCCCTAAGGTTTGGATTCATCCTTCTCTGAGGTTGTCTGATTGGTCTACTGTTTTCCTCAATGTAGATGTGATGAATGCAAGTCTTAGGGTCAATACCTTTCATATTAGTATATTCCCATGCAAATGCAGTAGAATGTTTTTGCAAGATTTTGGTTAGTTCTTCCTGTTGTGATCTTTCCAAATTTTTGTTGATATTCAATGTTTTTCCTGGAAAGATCTCAATGGCGGAACTACCAAACTCTTCCATAGAGAAAAGAGACATTTGTCTAGATGATAAATACTCAATGTTGGAATCTAACTGAAATTGTGTGTGGTCATATTCTGAAGATGTTTCAAAGTTTTCTAATGTGTTCAGAATTTGACTATCTTCACTAACTTCAGAAATGGTAAACACAGGTTGTATAGTATCTTCATCATCAATCCACTCATTATCTCCTATTTCTGTAATTGCTTTTGCTGGAGGATACAGATTGAATTTCTTTGTCGAATTACCATCAAAAATATACATATCCCCAGACCTACAACTGATAAAAGCATCAGCTGTAGCTAGCCAAGGTCTTCCTAAGATGAGAGGGTGTCCTCCTAAATTACTCTTGGGGGTTAAAATCATAAAATCTACTGGATACTCCCAAGAGTCTAAGAAGACTGAAATGTCTTCTAATACACCATCTGGTTTAATAATTGATCGATCTGCAAGTTGCAGTAAAGTAGGTGTAAAGAGAAGATTAGAAAGTTTCAATTGTTCCATGGTCTGTCTACTCATAATGTTGATAGCAGCCCCTAAATCAATCAAAGTATTTGGAATTTCTACCCTATTGATATGTGTTTTGACAATTGGACTACCAGGATCTACATACTTCTGCATAGTAATTTTTCCCATCATGATGTCTGCAATTTTCCCTACCATGTGGATTCTTCTTGTGTCTCTAGGTTTCCTTCATGGTCTTTTAAGACTCAACTCCTTTATTGTTTTTGCTAGAATAGGAATCTCTCTAATGGCTTGTAACAAGGGAATCTTGATACAGACATTCTTCAATTCATCTAGAAAATCATAGTCAGGCAACAAGATTTGTTTTTCCACCCCTTTGTCAATTTGTAATCTTTCAGGAAAAGGAGGTGTGGATGAAGATGCAGGTTGCTCAACTGTGGGGGTTGACTCTTTTTCTTTTTCTTTTTGAGTTCTTGGGTTTTGAAGAGATGCTTCAGAACCCTTATTGGCTTCAAGAGAATCTTCCTCAGAAATGCTTTGCTTTTGAGCATCTATAGAAGGCTTATCTAAAGCTCTACCAGATCTGAGTTGTACATCATTGAGAGGAACAATCATATAGGTAGGAAATTGTTGACCTTCTGCCATGTAAGAATTTTGAGGATTTTTATAATTGGGGTTTGGCAATGGCTGAGAAGGAACTTGATTTGACTTCTGTTGGAATGGAAGCAAGAGTTGAGAATTTGGGTTTTGTTGAGACGGTTGTTGTTGTTGAAATGGCAATGATAGTTGTGGGTTTTGATTTGGAAGTTGTGGAGCTTGTTGGTTTTGAAAAGATGGAGGATACTGATAAAATTGAGCAAATCTCCCATAAGGATTTTGCATGCCTTGTACCCATGATTGAAAAGGATTTTGAGGTTGGGACCAAGGTTGTTGCCAAGGATTCCAATTTGGTGGGGTTTGAAAGTTCATAGAGTTATTAAACCCTTGGTTTTCTTGCCCCTGCCAAGGTCTCCTTGCAACAAAACAGAGAGACTCAATTGTATTTGGATCTTCTTGGAAGACAGCTTTGAGCCCAGGAATTGAAGGACAATCCTTGGTCTCATGATTCTCTGAACAAATCACACATGTTTCTACAACTTTTGCATCCAAGGGACATTCCCTGAGAGCATGTTTTTTTCTACATTTTGGGCAAAAGATGGCTAAAGCTTCAGCTTATGCTTTCTGCTTATTGTGGATCTTAAGAGTGTCTAGTTGCTCACTAAGACTCCCTAAGATATCAGTTTTGAATTCATCAAGCATATTGCCAATCTCAGCCCTACTTACTGATCCAGTTGCAGATTTATTTGCTCTGATGAGAGAAGGATCTCTAGGCCCTTTTCCAGTTTTAGATTTTCCCCTTGAGAGATGGACACATAGCTCTGCTATATCATGAAGTGGAAGTTGAGATATATCTCCTTTTCCCATCATGTTCAAAATATCTATCCATTCATCTCTAATGGCTTTTAATAGAAGGGCTTTCAAGGTTTCCTCATCTAAGTTACTCATTTTTGCTCTTTTTAGATTGTATTGGAATCTTTCAAGTAAATCCTCCAAGTTTTCATCTTCCCTTTGTACCATTTTAAATACTTCATCCTTGTGGTTGGTAGGCATACAATAATCCATGTATCTATCCAGAAATGTTTGTTTCATATCATTCCAAGTCCTAATGGACTGAGTGAGTAATCCCATGAACCATTTCAAAGCAGCTCCTTTCAATGTTGAAGGAAACAGTTTGAGTTTTTGAGAGTCTTCCAGATAATCATAGGTTCGACACACGACCTCAAACTCAAATAGAAATGTTTCAGGATCTTCATTTCTTAACCCATGAAAGTTTGGGAGGACAAATGGTGAAATATTTTTCATTGTAATATTTTTCATTGTTGCTCGAGAATCCTCATCGACTATAGGAAATCCAAATGAGTTATCTCCATCCCTATTTCCCCCATTGTTACCTCTACCTCCTCCATTATTTCCTCCTCCTCCTCTACCTCTACCTCTACCAAATTCGTTAACTCCCTCTTCTGTCATGGTAGTTTTCTCAGAGATTTCAGATTCCTCTGGTTCCTCTACTGAGGGTGAACGAGGAGGAATTTCTCCCTCTTCTTCCTCAGGTGATTCTACTTCTTCAATTACAATTTGTCTCCCTGTAGAAGGAAAGAAAGGGTCTTTTCCTAATTCAGATTCGATGGATGGTGTGGGAGAGTCAACTACTGCCTCTTGAATTTCAAAAATCCTAAGGCTAGGAGTGTGGGTTGGAGATGATGGAGGTGTCTCTTGTCTATTCCTTAAAGTAGATGGAGTTGTAAAAATCGAACTCTTGGCCCTATCTAAAAACCTTCCCCTAGAATCTCTTGCTCTATGCATGTCATTTTTTTATTTTTCTTCAAGTTGGGCTAATAATTCTCTTTCTGATCTTCCAGGTCACTCTAGGTGCAAGAAGAGAGCATACTCAAGAAACTATTAAACCAATAACTTTCTCTTTTCTGATCCTCCAGATCACACTAGGTGCAAGAGGAGAGCATACTTTGAGAAATTATCAATTTTTACCTTCCTTGAAATTTTCTTGTTTTTTTTTTTTTTTTTTTAAGAAATTGGCTACCTAATTTCACTTCCCCGGCAACGGCGCCAAAATGTTTGGTCAATTTAGCGTGTCCTAAATTGCTATTTAAAATGTCAATCCAGGATTCGTAAACTGATGAAGTGAAGTGTACTGTATGTACAAGATAACCGTTTTCTTAGTCTTTTGTCATTTTTGAGTTTTTTAGTTGGTTTTTGGGTTTATCTTCTATGGATTCCCTAGTGTGTGATGGCAAAATTGAAAGTTAAGTATGGACGGAAATGGTGATTTCTACAATGATCTTCAAAAAGTTTTCAAAAAGAAAGTTTCAAACTGACCAAACTGACTGTAATGAAATCAATTCTTAAAAGGAAGTAAATGTATCAAGCAGTGAACTAATGACAATGGCCCAGTATCCTTACTGTTGTATGAAAAAGAAAGTAAAAACTGAACTTAAAGCAACTCAAAGACTGAAAGCAAAGCAACTAATTCACACTACTTCAACCTTTCTGATCCTTTGCCCTTCAACTCAATCTGCCTTATGGGAAGCAATCATGAACAAGTTAAGCAATATGATATCTAAATTGCAGGAAATTAAATTGCATAAAGGAAACTAATCACACTACTTCAACCCTTCTGATCCTTTACCCTTCAACTCAATCTGCCTTATGGGAAGCAATCATGAACAAGTTAAGCAATATGATATCTAAATTGTAGGAAATTAAATTGCATAAAGGAAACTAATCACACTACTTCAACCCTTATGATCCTTTACCCTTCAACTCAATCTGCCTTATGGGAAGCAATCATGAACAAGTTAAGCAATATGATATCTAAATTGCAAGAAAGCAAACTAAATCATACTACAATAAATAATATTCTGATTCCTTACTAATAGAGTCACTTGACTATAGAAAGGAAATCATAAACAGATGAGTAATATGATGTCTAAGTAACAGAAAAGTAAATGAGCAAAAACAAAACTTGAAAGAAATGACAGTGTTGGAATTAAACTCAAGAAATGAAAATATGCAGAAAGGACAAGATGATCTCATGTCAGTAGTTATCAAAAAGATGAAAACTTGCCCGGGCTGCCTAAGAAAAGCTGTAGAAAAGCACTGATCAGCTGACAGCTATAAGAAAACATAAATGAAAATGTAAACATCAGTGAATTAAAAACATCAAAACAGCATGTTATATACAAGCTAATAATTATGAAAGCAAAAACATAATAAAATCAAATGAGAACTATACAGAGCTTTGGTGCGCAGGGGCCCTCTGCCACCTCAGCCAGTCAACGAACAGTCACAAAAACGAGCTCAGGAAAGTAGTCTTCTCATGTATTATCAACGCGTTATTTATAATGAAAAGTGTTGTAACTAACTCCTAAATCCTATGTTGTTAACTGCGTTGCCAGAGACACGTAGATCTCCTTAGCCCGAGATCTAGCATAATGGTCATCATGTCCATTAAATCCTCGGAGTGGTAGCTGTTGGATTCAGGTTACGGGGTTGATCTCTAGGTGTGCTGATATCTCCGTGAGCTGAGGACTGTGCCACGTAAACCTTCACGTGCTCAAAACAGAGACGTGCCACCGCTAAATTCCTTGGTTGGCTTTGCCTTTGACCCTTGTTGACCGTGACCATTTATGGATGATTTGGTTGATCTGAAGGGACATGTTCCATGTACACGTCACCTGTAGCTTGCCCATGTGGCTTGTTTCTTCATAGGACACCTGTAGCATAGCCTTTAACAAAATGGCTGCGGAAACCTGTGCTGGCTGCGGAAACTGACAAGTTTCCGCAGCTGCTTGAACAAAAATCTAAACCAAACAACAGTCATAAGCATAGTTAGAAAACCATGTCAGAAGCTCTTTTTAGACTATAATGCAATGATTTAACAGCTTGGTGGATGAAGTGGAAAAAGAAGGTTGAGAGGGTGTATAGGAAGGTGCAGGTTTGAGGCTCAACACCCCCGTTAACTACGTGGGCTAGTCGTGGAAAGAATATAACACAACCCAACAATGTTGCACACAGCAAGAGTGGCAAGCCTTTGTCTGCTTATTCAAACAATACCGATATGTGTTCACATGGAAGTATGATGATTTGAAAACTTATGACACACGGATCATCCAACACATCATTCCGATCAAAGAAGGGGTCAAGCCATATTAGCAGAAGCTGAGGAAAGTACATCCGTCGCTTGAACCCCTCATACAGAAAGAGCTTAATTGTTAGATGCACAGATCATATATAAAGTTCATCATTCCACATGGGTTTCAAACCTTATTCATGTACGCAAGAAGTTTGGGGAAATTCGCTTGTGTGTTGATTTTTGGAACATGAACCACTCCTCGGACAAAGACAACTACCCCGTTCCATCTATGGACCACATTCTGAAAACAGTATCTGGGCCACAGATGTTTTCTCTCCTTGACAGTTTTTTAAGATACAATCAGGTTCTGGTAATAGAACCTGAAAAACTTAAGGCTACTTTCCGTACCAAGTGGGGTACGTTCACTTACAGACGAATTCTGTTTGGGCTTGTAAATGCTGGTGCAACCTTTCAGTGCGCCATGGAAATCGCTTTTCGCGGAAATCAGACAGAGCATAGTGGTATACCTCGACGACGTGACTGTGTTTTCAAGAAGACGAGAAGACCACATATGCCAGCTAAAGAAAATTTTTGAGCGATGCCAGAGATACGGGATTTCCTCAAATCCCAAAAAGAGCATATTCGCAGTGTCGGATGGGAACCTCCTTAGACACATTGTTGCCAAAAGCGGGATCAAGGTGGATCCGGACTGGGTCCAGACTATTACACAGATCCCTCACCCAGCCAACAAGAAATCCATGCAGTCCTTCTTGGGCAAGATAAACTTCCTCTGGAAGTTCATCTCAGATTATGCGTAGATAGTCAAGCCCATGCAGGACATGATCAAGAAAGATACAGTCTACAGCTGGGGCAAGAGGGAAAAGTATGCATTCACCCAAATCAAGCAGGCCATTGCAGAAGCACCTGCACTCTACAGCCCAGACTTCAAGAAATATTTCCTGCTATACACCTTCGCCTCCAACAATTCGCTTGATGCAATAATCACTCAGAAGGATGAAACGAACGATGAATGTCCCATATCCTTCATGAGCGCAAGCATGCAGGGACCATAACTCAACTACCCCACCATTGATAAGTAAGCATATGCAGTTTACAAGGCGGTGAAACACTTCAGGCCCTACTTGCTGAAGAACCACTACATAGTCTTCGTCCCTCACCCGACAATCCGCACATTGCTTGTACAACAACAACTGGGTGAACGTCGTGCGAACTGGATGACAGGATTGCAAGAGTATGATCTTGAAATCAAGCCAGTTCACACGATAAAAGGACATGGGCTCTGCAGACTTGCAGCTGAAGCAGTACACGCACTAGAGAATGAAGAAGAGCTTGCCAGCTGGGAGAAGAAAATTAAGATTTATGGTATAAGGCGAGCAACACCCATTGAAGACAAAACCTCTTGGTAGGTAGATGTGCGCTAATACCTTGAGCACGACACTGTACCCTCTCTCTTTTCCATCAGATAAAAGATGGCATTGCACCTCAAAGCCTTAGCATATGGGTCGGTGCATGGAGTGCTTTACAGAAATCACAGTAACAGAGTTTTGTTGAGGTTCCTGGAGGCACATGAATCAGAGAAGGTACTTCAATATCTACATGACAAACCCGCGGGGGTCACTTCGCGGAAAACACCACTGCGCACAAATTTATCTGAGCTGATTTCTACTTGCCCACATTATTCAAGGATGCACATGCTTATGCCCACAAATGACTGGTCTGTCAGCGATGCGCCGATAGAACACGAAGATCAGCAACCCCATTGCACCCTGTTGCAGTGACCGAACCATTCCAATAATGGGGCCTGGAAATCATTGGGGAAATCTTCCCACATTCGTCAAAGCAACACGGCTACATTATAACAGCAATTGATTACTTCATGCAGTGGACAGAAGCAGTTCTGCTCAAACAAGTGAATGACCAGGAGGTCATCAGCTTCCTCCAGCAAAACATCATCTCACACTTCAGTGTTTCAATGTCACTTGTTTTTGATAATGCAACGTACTTTTCGTCTTTGAAACTCTATGATTTTTCATTACATAATGGTATTGTGCTAAACATTCATCTAACTATTACCCGCAAGGAAAAGGTATCGCAAAATCCACGAATAAAAACCTCATCCGCTTAATTAAGAAGATCGTTTTCTCTGAGCAGCACAACTAGCATACCGCCCTGACGAATGCATTATGGGATGACCGTGTAACACCCAAGCCCTCTTTAAATACCTCACCATACTTCCTGGTTTATGGTAAAGAATCCATCCTTCCACCAAATATCTACTTGCCTTCACTTCAGCTTTCCCAAGAATCCCAAGGTAAGCCTTGACAGCTAGTTTAACATAGGATGGATGCTCTTCATAAGCTTTAGGAAGAAAGGATGAAAGAAAAATAAAAATTCACACTCCACCGTATCAAGAGATGGTTCAATAAGAAGTCTGCAGGGAAAGCTAACTTCGGTGTTGGTGACTTAGTTCTGAAATGGGATAAATCCCATGAAGACAAGGGCAAACATACAAAGTTCCAGTCCCTATGGATTGGTCCATACACAGTCCATGAGAAGCTTGGCCCACACACGTACTATATGCAATCACTTGATGAGAGGGTTGAAAACCTTCCTGTCAACAACCAAGATCTCAAGCATTACTTCCAGTAGGCCAGGCCACGCCCTGTGCCTCTGCTTGCTGCTTGTTGTTTTCATCATGTTTGCCTTGCTTACTATCTTTGTTTTTATTTGGTTTGTTCTACTTACTATTTTTGTTTACGTTTGTTTTGTTTTCTTGATACCTTACTATTTTTGTTTCCATAAATAAGTGTTTCCAACTACTACGTTCTGGCTTTTGAATAGAGTATGTGGCTGAGATTTGAAAAGACTTGTGACACTGCAACACTTGGCCAATCTTGTGTCTGTCTTCTCTGCACTTGGTTATAACCTTTGGCCGATGAAGTCTTGATGGAAAATGTGAGCCATCTGCAAGGGAAGTTTTGGTCCAACCATGAACCTGTGTCCACACTGGGAAGCCCCATGCATGTACTCAGCCTTCTGCTCTGTGTGTCCAACCTCATCCAACTAGTAGAAATGGAGAAGGGGAAAATCTAAATGAGAAAACCTATGTCAGAGGCCTTACATGCTTCTCTGAAGGAACAACCTCTTCTACTCTCAATAATTTTGGATCCCTCTTCCACCCCAAAAATAAATAAGTGCATATGCACAGTCCTCTTGAAAAAATATAAAGGCAAAAGAAGAGAAAGGCTTCCTACGCAGAGAGGTGAAGCATGCAACTCCACTGGGGTACTCACCAGGCTCACTGGCAGTGGAGTAATGCATGTGTTCCTGCGTGACTTCGCCAGGGTACTGTCCTGGCCTGCTAACAGTGGAGCAACACCAGAGATGAAAACTTATACTCTGAAAATATTCAACTCGCGAGCTAAACTACCATTCCCGAATTCGAAACATTTTGATCAATCTGTACTTTTGATTGTGTTTGACTGAGTTGGAAAAAGGTGAACCATGTATGTCCACGGGGTAAGTGGGGAAGCCAAAGTAACCCACACAGCGATTCAATACTCCCTGAAAGACTAAGGCCCTGTGCTATCAATGAACCAAAATAGAGAAGCTAGAGTTCTACGAGTGTGTCGCCAAGTGCTGTAGCGGCTACAACCACCCTCCAAAATTTTGGCTTGCACCCAATTTCGGAGCCTCCCTTGAGAGTTTCACTTGATGATTGAACACACTCGGGTTCACTCATTGAGGTCAATGTCATGCTTGCAACCATGTTCTAGTCATGCTCAAAGTCTTCGCTTTGTGTGTACATGTTGTGTTCGCTATGAAAACATCTGTCACACTCACACACGGAGTCACATACACTGTCGTGCAAGCGTCGTCACAGTTGACCAATGATCAATCACAAATTTCGTGCTTGTCGCTAACACCATCGGTCAGTCATGTTGAGCATGTGTGTGTAGATGGTTTGAGTCGTCTTGTCATCAAGTCATGTAAGTGTGTGTTTGCAGGATCACATATGCATCTTTCACTCGTTCACACACTTAGTCATTCTACTGAAGTTCTGATGACCAAACTCCCCTTTAACAGTCGAATCATCACCCTGTCATCGACTCGATCGACTATCACCCATAACAATGCAAAAGCACCAAGCAAGCCATTTCAAATTGCACTTCCCGCAAGTAAATCAATTAGCCTTCACGCTGGTCAACTCGAGAGTTTGACCCGATAGCCACCCCGGGACTGACTCCCCTCAAAAATTGAGTAGAGGTTGTTGACCTTGCCCACTCCACTGACTGAGGAAATTGCGCAGACAGGTTGGACAGACACCAAGTGCCCATCCCTGTCTCCCTTAGAAAATTGTGCAGTTTTTCTAGTCAAACCTCCCGACAGTCAATCGGCTGCTCACCAAGAAAATTGCGCAGTTTTCATGAGCATGTCCTCTGCTGCCCAGTAGTTTGCTTAGCTCAGAAACTGCGCAGAGGTGATCAGCAGGCTAGCCTCCCAGCATCAGCGTAGTTTTTCCGCCAGCAGCTCCCGACAGCGCACTGCTAGTTCCCTCCAGGAATTGGGTAGTTTTCGCTGCCAAGCTCCAGCAGATGACTGCCAATTCCCCTTAGGAATTACGCAGCTTTTGCTACCAGTGACCCAGCAGCTGACTACTAGTTCCCCTCAGGAATTGCGCAGTTTTTTCTGCCAGTTCCCTCTAGGAATTGCACAGTTTTGGCTGCCAAGCTCCCACTGCCCACTTGTTCTGGAAATTGCGCATGTTTTGCCTGCCCAGCCTTCTCGCAGCCCGGACTGTTCCTCCCAAAAACTGCGCAGTTTTATCCTCCAACTGAGCCAGACCCCGTGAACAATCACTATCGATCCAGATTTCCAATCTTCATCACCCAGTGTGTGTTGCAAAGTTTTAATCAGCAATGCCCGGAGCCTCCATCCGACCTCGCAACCTTGTTACCTCTCCCGGTCACCCGCATCCAAAATGATCACGCATCATGGTAGACTAGGACATTTTTGGATTTGATGTCATCTCATCATGAGTGACTACAGGCATACGTACACAAACAAAAATGGCTCAACAATGGATGGGATGAATGAAGTGATCACATGCAGAAGGATAGGTTCACCAACGGACGAACAGACGATGAAGGCAAAGAGATGTGTTCGCAAATGGATGGCCATGCAAAGATGTGTTCATGGATGGTCGAACGAGAAAACATGCAACATGTGTTCACAGACGGACGGACGGATGAACATGCACCTCTCGCGAATGGATGAACCTGTCAAGCTTACCAACATACTGTTCAAAATCGCAACAAGAAATGCTAAAAATAGCACTGCTATAAATAGTAGTTTAGCCAGTGTTGATCTTAGCAACAATGGATGGAAAAATGGAAGTGCTAAAAATAGCATTTCAGGATACCTTCCTATTTTAGTCAGTCCCTAAACTAAAATAGTGAAGTAAAATTCGAATTTGATCTTAGCAGTTGTTTGTAATATAATTAATTAATTCATCTTGAGTTAATTAGTTAAGGAAAATAAAACATGAAGTCTATGTGGGGACATGCAACAATTTCTCCATTAATTGAGGAATTTATCCATCAGTTAAAGAGATAAGGATGAGTTGTAATATTGAGTTGTAATTAGTTGGCTCAGTCAACTGAGTCAAGTCCTGGTAGATTAATTCAAACAATTTGTTGAATTAATGTAAGTTCAGTTAGTTAATGCTTGCATGCATGTAACTACTGCACTTTAGATAACTGGGTATTCTCTCATAAAGAACTCATGCATGTCAATTCAAACAGAGACCCAGTTGAGATCAGATGGAGGGGCAATGTACTATCAGTTGCTAGAATATTCCATTGTGAATATTCCTTGCATGCAGAAGGAATTATTTCCTTGAGGATTGTGCAATTACTTCTTCAGGTTTAGTGAGTGTGATGAGGCCAATTCACACATGTGACATATTGGATCCCAAGAAAAACTGCGCAAGGAAATAGGAGGCTTGGAGGGCTTGAGGAGGACATATACTATGTCTATTCAGTCTGTGAGTTGTATTGTTTTTTATTATAGAGAGAGCAGGATAGCATAAGAGTTGATTCTTTTTGTAACTTGAACAAGATTTCCACTTGTATGATAATACAGAGATTGGGGTTTTAGGCTAAGGATTTCCCCAGGTTATTTCTTCTGTGTTATGTGTGATTGATTTCTCATTCTCAGTTATATGTGTTCTCATGATCTTGCTCAATTCGATTAAGCTTCTACAAAGTGTTGTAGAAGTAGATCTTGTATTGTGTTTTAGTATATTGCATAATATGTTGATCTATAGTAGGAATTTCTACATGGTATCGGAGCAAAGGTGATCAAGGTGAAGAACAGTATACAAGAAGGAGAAGTTCGAAGTTTGGTTCCTGAATATAGAAATTGAGTTTTTATCACATCTAAATTTCACCTATGGCGTTCAGTAGTTTAAGACTCGAGTATGCCCTTGATGGCAGCTCAAATTATATAGCCTAGAAGGATCGCATGGAGACAATATTAGAGGATAACGGTCTAAAGGACTTCATTGATCAAGGAGTCCCCAAGTCAACTAATGCTACTCAACTGGGGGAATGGAAGAAATGTGTGGCTAGAGCAAGGAGAATCCTCCTGGAGGGAGTTCGAGATCACATTGTCTCGAACCTCCATGGGAAGGAGACTCCTTTTTCGATGTGGAAAACATTGAAAGATTTATATCGGAACAACAGTGATCAGAGGAAGCTGGCGTTGAAAGACAATCTTCGTAAGATCAAGTGTGAAAAGGGCGACATGGTCTCTACATATCTAAACAAGCTCACCACCTGCAGGGATGAGCTTGGAAGTGTAGGGATCACGACCGTTGATGATGACATGGTGAGTCTTGCACTCCTAGGTCTTCCTAAGAGCTGGCATAGCTACCAAGACTCGGTTAATGGAAGATAAAAATTGCCAGATTGGGAACGAATTTGGTCGGATCTAATGCAGGAGGAAATAAGAAGAAGCACCAGAGATGGATCCTCATCGAAGCAAGATGATAAGGAAAATCTAGCCTTAGCGAGTAAGGCAAGGAAAGGGAAGGGAAGGCATCCCATTCTAAATCCAATTCTTCCCATGGTGGGAAGAAGATTGAAAAATCAAAAGTACGATTCTTTCATTGTCATGAAGTGGGCCATTATGCTACGAATTGTCCACAGAAGAAATCTAAGAAGGGTTCCTCAAAGGGATCTGATGGTGAAGCACTGGCCTCACATTTTGAGCTGGATTTCTCGCTTATTGCATGCATGGTTTCATCCAGGTGGGATGTGTGTGGTACCTGGACAATGGAGCTTCATTCCACATGTCAGGTGAAAAGAATCTTTTCAGTACCTTGGAGGAGAAGGATCTCCATATGCGGATCGAGATGGGCGATGATGGAAAGTACCATGTTTTAGGTGAAGGTACGGTTGTGTTTCAGAGGAAGCACGGAGCTCCCATCACCCTGACTGATGTAAAGCATGTACCAGGTCTGAAGAAGAATCTTGTGTCTGTCGCTATGCTAGAAGATAAAGGCTATGATGTAGTCTTTAGTCAAGGAAAGGTATTCCTGAGGCATATCAGTACTGGATAGACAAAGCGAATAGGAATTCGAGTCAAGAATATCTACAAGCTGGAGGTAGATGATTGTGCTGCTTTGAGTTCCAAAGCTAAGGTGGTGTAGAGCCAAGATGTTGGCGAGCTATGGCATAGAAGACTAGGCCACTTGCACCATGGAGCCCTGAAGATCATGCAGCATATTTCTACCGGATTACCCAACGGAAAACTTGAGTAGACGACTACATGCAAAGGTTGTACCTTGGGTAATTATGCGAAATATTCCTTTCCGGATCGAGACAGTAGAGATGGAGCAATCCTAGAGTGAGTTCACTCAGATGTTTGTGGGCCCTTCTCTATAGCGTCCACTGCTAAACAAAGGTACTATGTTATTTTTATTGATGATTTTTCTCGTAGATGTTGGATCTACTTTATGCAAAAGAAGGATTAAACCTTCGTGACATTTTGTGAGCTTAAAGCCTTGGCAGAGAAAGAATCTGGAAATAAAATAAAAGCCTTGCATAGCGACAATGGTGGAGAGTATGTCTCCCAACAGTTTAAAGACTTATGCACTGCAGAAGGTATTAAATGGGAATTGACGGCACCCCATAACCCATAGCAGAATGGGGTGGCCAAAAGGAAGAATAGATCGATTGTGGGAGCAACTCGAGCGATGTTTCATGACCAAAGCCTACCACTGCTTTTATGGGCTGAGGCATGCAATACAACAGTATACTTGCAGAACAGAAGCCCGCACCATATACGAGGAATGAAGACACCTATGGAGGTCTATTCTAGGAAGTGACGTAATGTAAGTCACTTCCGAATCTTTGGATCATCAGTTTACTGTCATGTGACCAAAGATGCTAGGAAGAAGCTAGACCCAATAGCTGAGTTGGGAATACTTGTGGGCTACACAGATACACCCCACAACTATTGGGTGTACCTGCCTTCCACTCAGAGGACAGTGGTATGCAGGGATCTAAAGTTCAACAAGTAGAAAGCCATGTGCTTATCACTTGAGAGGGAGCTCGGGTTGCATGCAGATGAGGAAATTTCACTTCTTAAGGAGGAGGAGCCTTAGATTGATGCGGAGCGACCGCATGTAGAGGATTTGGAAGTGGAGACATCCACTCAGCCTGATACTTCCAGAGATGGGTGGAAATGATCAAGGGAAGCTGACAAGTTGATGTTGGATGCGCGGGAGAATGTGGGATAGCCATCTTCTAAGCGCAGACAAAGGAGGTCACCTGAGCGGTACAGTGGGTACATGGCCTTGGTTGGGAGTGTGTAGATACCGAACCTTCTTCATTCGAGGAGGAAGTGCAACAACCAGTCTGGGTTGATGTAATGGTAGAGAAGTATGACTCTATCATTCGGAACAGTGTGTGGGATGTTGTCCCAAGGCCTCAGGGCAAGTCAGTGGTGAGTTCCAGATGGCTTTACAAGGTAAAGCAGGCAGCTGATGGCAGTGTTGAGAAACATAAGGCAAGGTTTGTTTCCCGGGTTTTCTCACAGGTCGAGAGGATCGACTTCGATGAGACTTTGGCTCCTGTAGCAAGGTACTCATCGATTAGATCGATATTAGCACTATCAGCTCAGATGTGGTGGAAGAACCACTAAATGGATGTGAAGACAGCATTCCTCAATGGGAAGATTGAGGAGGAGGTGTACATTGAGCAGCCAGAAGGTTTTGAAACCTTTGATCATGAGTTGCATGTGTACAGACTCAAGAGGGCTCTATATGGGCTGAAGCAAGCACCCCGTGCTTGGTACACTAGGATCGACAACTATTTCACCGGTTTTAGCTTCACCAAGAGTGAAGCAGATGCGAACCTTTACCACATCATGGTAGAAGATAAACCATTGGTCATTGTTCTTTATGTCGGTGATCTGATTTTGATAGGTGATGATCAGCTGATACAGTCTTGCAAGGAGGACCTTGCAAGACAGTTTGAGATGAAGGACATGGGCCTTATGCACTACTTTCTAGGCATGGAGGTGTGGCAGAAAGATGGGGAAGTATTTGTGTCTCAAGGCAAGTATGCCAATGAGATACTTAGGTGCTTTCACATGGAGAAGTGCAAGCCCATGCAGACTCCTCTAGTTGGGAACTAGAGGAAGGAGGATGCTACTTCAGGTGAGGTAGTAGCTGCTACTGTTTATCGGCAGCTAGTGGGTTCACTTATGTATCTGGTGAACACACGACCCAACTTATGCTTTGCGGTGAACCAGCTAAGTCAAGCTATGGTTCAACCTACCAAGCTGTTTTGGAAGGCAGCGAAGCATGTGCTGAGATACCTCAGAGGCACATCTCAGTTTGGATTGTGGTACAGACGGATAGAGGGAGTGAAGCTTCAAGGCTTCACAGATGCGGATTGGGCAGGGAGTCCATCAGACCGGAAGAGAACTTCTGGAGGAATCTTCAACCTTGGTTCAGTTGCAGTTTCCTGGTACAGCAAGAAACAAAGATCAGTTGCACTTAGCTCAGCATAGGTTGAATACATGGCTGCTAGTCAAGCTGCATGTGAGGCCATTTGGATGCGGAAGATTCTAGTGGGATTGTTTGGTCAGATGCTGGATCCTACAATGATCTACTGCGATAACCAGAGTTGTATCAAACTCTCTGAGAATCCAGTTTTCATGACAGGTCCAAGCACATTGATATCCGGTATCACCATCTTCGAGACTGTGTGGTCAAGAGGATCATGTTGTTGTTGTATGTTTCGACCGAGGAACAGGATGTAGATATTTTAACGAAGGCATTATCAAAATGAAAGTTTGAGTTCCACAAAGACAGGATTGGTGTTACTGATAATCCCTTTCTTGTTGAGAGGGAGTGTTGAAAAGAGCAACAAGAAATGCTAAAAATAGCACTGCTATAAATAACAGTTCAGCCAGTGTTGATCTTAGCAACAATGGATGGAAAAATGGAAGTGCTAAAAATAGCATTCTATAAATAGCATTTCGGGATACCTTCCTATTTTAGTCAGTCTCTAAACTAAAATAGTGAAGTGAAATTCGAATTTGATCTTAGCAGTTGTTTGTAAAATAATTAATTAATTCATCTTGAGTTAATTAGTTAAGGAAAATCAAACATGAAGCCTATGTTGGGACATGCAACAGTTTCTACATTAATTGAGGAATTTATCCATCAGTTAAAAAGATAAGGATGAGTTGTAATATTGAGTTGTAATTAGTTGGCTCAGTTAACTTAGTCAAGTCTAGTTAGATTAATTCAAACAGTTTGTTGAATTAATGTAAGTTCAATTAGTTAATGCTTACATGCATGTAACTACTGCACTTCAGATAACTGAGTATTCTCTCATAAATAACTCATGTGTGACAGTTCAGACAGAGACCCAGTTGAGATCAGATGGAGGGGCAGTGTACCATCAGTTGCTAGAATATTCCATTGTGAATATTCCTCGCATGCAAAAGGAATTCTTTCCTTGAGGATTGCGCAGTTACTTCTTCAGGTTTAGTGAGTGTGATGAGGTCAATTCACACATGTGACATCATTGGACCCCAAGAAAAACTACGCAAGGAAATAGGAGGCTTGGAGGGCTTGAGGAGGACATATACTATGTCTATTCAGTCTGTGAGTTGTATTGTTTTTTATTGTAGAGAGAGCAGGATAGCTTGAGAGCTGATTCTTTTTGTAACTTGAATAAGATTTCCTCTTGTATGATAATACGAAGCTTGGGGTTTCCTAGATCCGGGTGTTTGAATGCGGTACAGGTACGTGGGTAGCAGATGGGATGGGTGTGTGGCTCATCTCCACCGCCTTTCAGCCTCTCACAGTACCGGTCTTTATTTCCCCTGAGCTCAATTTTAATGTTGCTTTAATGCAGCCTGTCCCTCCTCTCCGGCCTGTTTATATCTTAATCATGGCACCCTCAACTCGTCTCATTTGCGCTCCTCCTTTGCGCTCAAGTCCCTCCTTTGCAGCTGCAGAGGTTCGTTCTTGAACCATCCCGGGATACGTTGGGCTCTGGTTCGATGGGTGGATTTTTTGTTGGGGCTTCAGGTTTCTCACTGCCACACATGCAAATTCGCTAGCTACTTGTCCTCTGCTCTCCCATCTGCCCATCTGGGTGCTGAAGCCAAGCTAGTTCTAATCCTTTTCTGCCTCCTTAGTTTAGTAGGTCACCCAGATCTTCCTGTTATGCCGAAACTTCGCCAGAGGATGAGCTGCAGGAGAGGCAGCTCCCGGGGACAAACAGGCCGCCAGGCCTCCTCCTCCACAACGAATTCCTCAACTTTTTGTTCGGACTTCCGCATGGACCGGTATCCGGCTACAAGGAGTGGTCGAGGAAGGGGTACAGGACTGCACAATTTGGCAGCAAGCTCTTTCAATTATGCTACTAATACCGCTCGGCTTCAGTTCCCCTGCACTCATGGAAATTTCTCCTTCATGGCCTCTGTTACCATAGAGCTTAGTGAGATTAATGCTGGTCAGGAAGTTGTTTCCCTCGGGGTGACTAAGGATATGGTGGCGGAAGACAGATATGGCACCATTTAGATGAACTACGAGCCGAGAAAGGCCTCAGGCTCGGGCAAAGGCATGGCATCCCAAATCATGAATGATCAGGCGGGCCCGAGTGTCCCTATCGGTGGCGGCTCTACAAGCAAAGAGGGCCACCCCTCTGAGGACGAAGATGACTACAAATATGGATGCCACATCATCGAAGAGCAGCCCTCCACTTCTCATGACGTTTAAACAGGTTTGCGCTCTATGGTTTTTTGGAATTCGATATGCTCGAGGATATTCACTTATCACCTACTTGACTGTCATGATAAGCGCACCAGCTCTAATCACCGGTTTCCCCTGTGAGGGGAGCACTCTGCTTACCTATGGTTTTTCGTCTCGGTTGCAGTCTCAGTTGCTTCTGAAGTTTGTACTCAGTTTTTGTTCCAAATAGTGCTTCTCGGTTCACTTGCCATGGTCTAGTCATCCTGTTATGGATGCTGTATTGCCTCTATTTAAATTTTAGTTCCAGGCACAACAATGGGGGCTTTTTCTTTTTTTGGTAATAGTCATGGTCAGGTTCCTTGCGGTCCTTCAGGGCAATAGACAGCAGGGTATTTTTTGAGTTTTTTATCAGCTATGCTATGTAAATGTGCCGCATCTTTGGGCTAGCTTTCATGAGGCCATGGCCTCGGTGTAAAAATATTTTGTATCAATATAGGAGTAGACAAAAAAAAAAAAAAAATTAGGGTTTTAGGCTAAGGCTTTCCCCGGGTTATTTCTTCTGTGTTATGTGTGATAGATTTCTCATTCTCAGTTATATGTGTTCTCTTAACCTTGTTCAATTCGATTAAGCTTCAGCAAAGTGTTGTAGAAGTAGATCTTGTATTGTGTTTTAGTATATTGCATAATCTATTGATCTACAGTGGGAATTTCTACATGGTAACAGAGCAAAGGTGATCAAGGCGAAGAACAGTATACAAGAAGGAGAAGTTTGAATTTTTGTTCCTGAATATAGAAATCGAGTTCTTATCACATCTCAATTTCACCTATGGCGTTCAGTGGTTTAAGACTCGAGTATGCCCTTGGTGGTAGCTCAAATTATATAGCCTAGAAGGATCGCATAGAGGAAGTATTAGATGATAACGGTCTAAAGGACTTCATTGATCAAGAAGTCCCCAAGACGACTGATGCTACTCAACTGGCGGAATGGATGAAATGTGTGGCTAGAGCAAGGAGAATCCTCCTAGAGGGAGTTCGAGATCACATTGTCTTGAGCCTCCATGGGAAGGAGACTCTGTTTTCAATGTGGAAAACATTGAAAGATTTATATTAGAACAACAACAATCAGAGGAAGCTGGCGCTGAAAGACAAGCTTCATAAGATCAAGTGTGAAAAGGGCGACACGATCTCTACATATCTGAACAAGCCCACCACCTGCAGGGATAAGCTTGGAAGTGTAGGGATCACGAACGTTGAGGAAACAGAGATCAGTTGCACTTAGCTCAGCAGAGGTTGAATACATGGCTACTAGTTAGGCTGCATGTGAGGCCATTTGGATGCGGAAGATTCTAGTGGGATTGTTTGGTCAGATGCTCGATCCTACAGTGATCTATTGCGATAACCAAAGTTGTATCAAACTCTCTGAGAATCCAGTTTTTCATGACAAGTCCAAGCACATTGATATCCGATATCACCATCTTCGAGATTGTGTGGTCAAGAGGATCATGTTGTTGTTGTATGTTTCGACCGAGGAATACGATGTAGATATTTTGACGAAGGCATTGTCAAAATGCAAGTTTGATTTCCATAGAGACAGGATTGGCATTACTAATAATCCCTTTCTTGTTGAGAGGGAGTATTGAAAATAGCAACAAGAAATGCTAAAAATAGCAGTTCAGCCAGTGTTGATCTTAGCAAAAATGAATGGAAAAATGGAAGTGCTAAAAATAGCATTCTATAAATAGCATTTCGGGATACCTTCCTATTTTATTCAGTCCCTAAACTAAAATAGTGAAGTAAAATTCGAATTTGATCTTAGCAGTTGTTTGTAAAATAATTAATTAATTCATCTTGAGTTAATTAGTTAAGGAAAATAAAACATGAAGTCTATGTGGGGACATGCAACAGTTTCTCCATTAATTGAGGAATTTATCCATCAGTTACAGAGATAAGGATGAGTTGTAATTAGTTGGCTCAGTTAACTGAATCAAGACCAGTTAGATTAATTCAAATAGTTTGTTGGATTAATGTAAGTTCAGTTAGTTTTTGCTTGCATGCATGTAACTACTGCACTTCAGATAACTGACTATTCCCTCATAAATAACTCATGCATGTCAGTTCAGACAAAGACCCAGTTGAGATCAGATGGAGGGGCAGTGTACTATCGGTTGCTAGAATATTCCATTGTGAATATTCCTTACGTGCAGAAGGAATTCTTTCCTTGAGGATTGCACAGTTACTTCTTCAAGTTTAGTGAGTGTGATGAGGCCAATTCACACATGTGACATCATTGGACCCCAAGAAAAACCGCACAAGGAAATAGGAGGCTTGGAGGTCTTGAGGAGGACATATACTATGTCTATTCAGTCTGTGAGTTGTATTGTTTTTTATTGCAGAGAGAGCAGGATAGCTTTAGAGTTGATTCTTTTTGTAACTTGAACAAGATTTCCACTTGTATGATAATACGGAGATTGGGGTTCTAGGCTAAGGCTTTCCCCGGGTTATTTCTTCTATGTTATGTGTGATTGATTTCTCATTCTCAGTTATATGTGTTCCCTTGATCTTGCTCAATTCGATTAGGCTTTCACAAAGTGTTGTAGAAGTAGATCTTGTATTGTGTTTTAGTATATTGCATAATATGTTGATCTACAATGGAATTTCTACATGGTATCGGAGCAAAGGTGATCAAGGCAAAGAATAGTATACAAGAAGTTTGGTTCCTGAATATAGAAATTGAGTTCTTATCACATCTCAATTTCACCTATGATGTTCAGTGGTTTAAGACTTGAGTATGCCCTTGGTGGCAGCTCGAATTAGATAGCCTGGAACGATCGCATGGAGGCAGTATTAGAGAGTAACGGTCTAAAGGACTTCATTGATCAAGAAGTCCCCAAGTCGACTGATGCTACTCAACTGACGGAATGGAAGAAATGTGTGGCTAAAGCAAGGAGAATCCTCCTGGAGGGAATTCGAGATCACATTGTCTCGAGCCTCCATGGGAAGGAGACTCCATTTTCAATGTGGAAAACATTGAAAGATTTATATCAGAACAGCAACGATCAGAGGAAGCTGGCGCTGAAAGACAAGATTCGTAAGATCAAGTGTGAAAAGGGCGACACGATCTCTACATATCTGAAAAAGATCACCACCTGCAGGGATGAGCTTGGAAGTGTAGGGATCACGACCGTTGATGATGACATTGTGAGTCTTGCACTCCTCGGTCTTCCTAAGAGCTGGCATAACTACCAAGACTCGGTTAATGGAAGAGAAAAACTGCCAGATTGGGAACAACTTTGGTCAGATCTGATGCAGGAGGAAATAAGAAGAAGCACCAGAGATGGACCCTCATCGAAGCAAGATGATGAGGAAAATATAGCCTTAGCAAGTAAGGCGAGCAAAGGGAAAGGGAAGGCATCCCATTTCAAATTCGGTTCTTCCCATGGTGAGAAGAAGATTGACAAATCGAAAGTACGATGCTTTCATTGTCATGAAGTGGGCCATTATGTTACAAATTGTCCACAGAAGAAATCCGAGAAGGTTTCCTCAAAGGGATCTAATGGTGAGCCACTGGCCTCATAGTTTGAGCTGGATTTCTCACTTATCGCATGCATGGTTTCATCCATGGTGGGAAGTGTGTGGTACTTGGACAGTGGAGCTTCATTCCACATGTCAGGTGACAAGAATCTTTTCAGTACCTTGGAGGAGAAGGATCTCCAGATGCGGATCGAGATGGGCGATGATGGAAAGTACCGTGTTTCAGGTGAAGGTACAGTTGTGTTTCAGAGGGAGCATGGAGCTCCCCTCACCCTGACTGATGTAAAGTATGTACCAGGTCTGAAGAAGAATCTTGTGTCTGTTGCTATGCTAGAAGATAAAGGCTATGATGTAGTCTTTAGTCAAGGAAAGGTATTCCTGAGGCATATCGGTACTGGACAGACAAAGCGAATAGGGATTTGAGTCAAGAATCTCTACAAGCTAGAGGTAGATGACTTTGCTGCTTTGAGTTCCAAAGCTGAGATGGTGCAAAGCCAAGATGTTGGCGAGCTATGGAATAGAAGACTGGGCCACTTGCACCATGGAGCCCTAAAGATCATGCAGAAAATTTCTACCCGATTACCCAAGGGAAAACTTGAGCAGACGACTACATGCAAAGGTTGTACCTTGGGTAAGTATGCGAAGTCTTCCTTTCCAGATCGAGACAGTAGAGTTGGAGCAATCCTGGAGCGAGTTCACTCAGATGTTTGTGGGTCCTGTTAGCTCTGCTATGCAGCGCTGACTTTCTAAGGTCAGAAAGAAGCATGGTCTGCTTGGTTGTGTCCAAAGGGGGCTCACATTGGTCACTTTTCCCTATCTTCCTTCACCCCGCTCACCTCTAAACCTTTCCCATTCCCTAAAGAAACCTTCTAAAGTCCGACAAAACCACCTTTACCCTTAGCTCTAAGCGCAAAGTCGAACCAACCATAAAACCTTACCCATACACCCTCACGTGCTCATAAACCCCTCGTCGCTTTCCCACCGTTGATCATTCCCCGACAATCTAACAACCCACATCGCACCTGATAAAGGTGACCCGCTCGACCAATTTCCATCGTCAGATCATCTTCGCCAGATCTGACGGTCTTTGCATACATTGCGTAGGCAACTTGATCAAGCGATAATGCTCGATGAGAGTGGTTTTTCTCTCTCATCTGCTACTACGTGTCGATCATTGAGTGGAACCGCTCGGCCCTGGGCATTTACCACTTATCGCCCGAAAGCGGTGCGATGAATACCCTTACTGCCCGACCAAACCACCCTCACCCGTTAAACGCCCGTGCAACTCTGTTGCCTGATGACCGTCCGATCTGTTCGCTGAAGATACAATGACACCGACGCACCCCATTCCCACCTCAGCTGACAGCCTCCGCCGAACCATTTTCGTCGTCCATTTCCCCGATCTGACGGTCATCTCCCTCTCTCATCCCAACTATCTGTGTACCCATGCATCCCACGTCTAATGACCATTATGTTGCCCGAAGAAGGAGATGACCAGCTCTGCCAGGATCAGTTACAGTAATATCCCCAATAACCACATTAAACAAAAAGCATGGCCAAAAGGAGAAAAGGACATAGCATGGCTTTGTAACAGAATTTAACAGTCATGGACTTCACTGCTTCGAGCATTCCAACCGCCTAAAGGACAGCACAACAGTTGTACAGATCAGATTTGCACAGTGAAGCAAGCAACCTCGTTCAGAGACTCCATCAGGCAGTTAAATGAAGTTGGTGGTCAATTATGACCCCTCCATACCTAAACGACCAGGTGTCATTGCGATGCAAATTTATAAATATCCAGAAGAGAGATGTAATCAGGGTTGGCATTTGATGTAAGTTTCAACTTCTGGAGACTGTAGACATTTTTTCACTTGCAGCATCTCATCTTCATTTTCAGTAAATACAACCTTCTTTTGCTATGAACTACTCACTGCCCATTTTCCTCTGTTCTAAGCTTGTACCTGATATGTTGTGTTCGTGATCTCTTGATGTTTAGCACTAGATAACTGTCATCTTATCTCTATGTTAAAATCTTGAATACATCACTGAATAGGTTGCTCAAGTTTCTTTCTATCTAATGCAGGAGAGCTGTCATCCTGTCTTTGCATTAATATATTCGATTTGCAGGTTTCTGTACTAGTTGCAGCCGGCCATCACATGGTCTTGTGTATCTACTGGTGTGGTTATTATTCTCCATATTCACCTCATATCTAACACTGTGAGCATTGGTGGTCTAAAGCCTTGTAGTCTGAGGGTGTTCATGCATGTTTGGAGTGAAACAAAGTAGAAGTGGTTATCTAGCTTGAACCAAACCATCATTCCTTCCATTAAACCTTGCTACAATCGTTGAATTTATATGTTACCAGGCATCTCTAAGCTACAACCTAGGAGAGTTTCTTGGAATCCTAACAGGCCCTTCTCTACAGCCTCCACCGCTAAACAAAGGTACTATGTTATTTTTATTGATGATTTTTCTCATGGATGTTGGATCTAATTTATGAAAAAGAAGGATTAGACCTTCTTGAGGTTTTGTGAGTTTAAAGCCTTGGTAGAGAAAGAATCTAGAAAGAAAATAAAGGCCTTGCGTAGCGACAATGGTGAAGAGTATGTCTCCCAACTGTTTAAAGACTTATGCGTTGTAGAAGGTATTAAACGGAAATTGAAGGAACCCCATAACCCACAGCAGAATGGGGTGGCCGAAAGGAAGAACATATCGATTGTGGGAGCAGCTCGAGCAATGTTTCATGACCAAAGACTACAACTGCATTTGTGGGCTGAGGCATGCAATACAGTAGTATACTTGCAGAACATAAGCCCGCGCCGTATATTGGAAATGAAGACACTTATTGAGGCATATTCTAAGAAGCGACGTGATGTAAGTCACTTCCGAATCTTTGGATCATCAGTTTACTGTCATGTGACCAAAGATGCCAGGAAGAAGCTAGACCCAACAGCTGAGTTGCGAATACTTGTGGGTTACACGGATACACCCCACAACTATCGGATTTCCCTGCCTTCCACTCAGAGGATAGTGGTACACAGGGATCTAAAGTTTGATGAATAGAAAGCCATGCACTTTTCACTTGAGAGGGAGCTCGAGTTGCATGCAAATGAGGAACTTTCAGTTCCTAAGGAGGAGGAACTTTAGATTGATGAGGAGCGGCCGCATGTAAAGGATTTGGGAGTGGAGACATCCACTCATGCTGATACTTCCAGAGATGGGCGGAAACACTCAAGGGAAGCTGACAGGTTGATGCTGGATACGTGGGAGAATGTGGGACAACCATCTTCTTAGCGCAAACAGAGGAGGTCACCCGAGCGGTACACTGCGTACATGGCCCTGGTTGGGGAGTGTGTAGATACCGAACCTTATTCATTCAAGGAGGCAATGCAGCAACCAGTCTGGGTTGATGCAATGGTAGAGGATTACGACTCTATCATTTAGAACAGTGTGTGGGATGTTGTCCCAAGGCCTCAGGGAAAGTCAGTGGTGAGTTCCAGATGGCTTTACAAGATAAAGCAAGCAGCTGATGGCAGTGTTGAGAAACATAAGGCAAGGTTTGTTGCCCGGGGTTTCTCACAGGTCGAGGGGATCGACTACGATGAGAATTTTGCTCCTGTAGCAAGGTACTCATCGATGGGGTGGAAGATCCACCAGATGGATGTGAAGACAACATTCCTTAATGGGAAGATTGAGGAGGAGGTGTACATTGAGCAACCAGAAGGTTTTGAAACCTTTGATCGTGAGTCACATGTGTGTAGACTCAAGAGGGCTCTGTATGGGTTGAAGCAAGCACCCCGTGCTTAGTACAGCAGGATCGACGGCTATTTCACCAGTTTGAGCTTCACCAAGAGTGAAGCAGATGCGAACCTTTACCACATCATGGTAGAAGATAAACCATTGATCATTGTTCTTAATGTCAATGATCTGATTTTGACAGGTGATGATCAACTGATACAATCTTGCAAGGAGGACCTTGCAAGAGAGTTCAAGATGAAGGACATGGGCCTTATGCACTACTTTCTAGGCATGGAGGTGTGGCAGAAAGATGGGGAAGTATTTGTGTCTCAAGGCAAGTATGCCATTGAGATACTCAGGTGCTTTCACATGCAGAAGTGCAAGCCCATGCAGACTCCTCTAGCTGGGAACTGGAGGAATGAGGATGCTACTTCAGTTGAGGTAGTAGCTGCTATTGTTTATCGGCAGCTAGTGGGTTCACTTATGTATCTGGTGAACACACGACCCGACTTATGCTTTGCGGTAAACCAGCTAAGTCAAGCTATGGTTCAACCTACCAAGCTGTTTTGGAAGGCAGCGAAGCATGCGCTGAGATACCTCAGAGGCACATCTCAGTTTGGATTGTGGTACAGACGGACAGAGGGAGTGAAGCTTCAAGACTTCATAGATGCGGATTGGGCATGGAGTCCATCAGACCGGAAGAGCACTTCTGGAGGAATCTTCAACCTTGGTTCAGTTGCAGTTTCCTGGTACAGCAGGAAACAGAGATCAGTTGCACTTAGCTCAACAAAGGTTGAATACATGGCTGCTATTCAGGCTGCATGTGAGGCCATTTGGATGCGGAAGATTCTAGTGGGATTGTTTGGTCAGACGGTGTGTCCTACAGTGATCTACTGCGATAACCAGAGTTGTATCAAACTCTCTGAGAATCCAGTTTTTCATGACAGGTCCAAGCACATTGATATCCGGTATCACCATCTTCAAGACTGTGTGGTCAAGAGGATCATGTTGTTGCTGTATGCTTCGACTGACGAACAAGATGCAGATATTTTGATGAAGGCATTGTCAAAATCCAAGTTCGAGTTCCACAGAGACAAGATTGGCGTTACTGATAATCCCTTTCTTGTTGAGAGGGAGTGTCGAAAATAGCAACAAGAAATGCTAAAAATAGAATTTCTAAAAATAGCACTACTGTAAATAGCAGTTCAGCCAATGTTGATCTTAGCAACAATGGATGGAAAAATGGAAGTGCTAAAAATAACATTCTATAAATATAATTTCGGGATACCTTCCTATTTTAGTCAGTCCCTAAACTAAAATAGTGAAGTAAAATTCGAATTTGATCTTAGGAATTGTTTGTAAAATAATTAATTAATTCATCTTGAGTTAATTAGTTAAGGAAAATCAAACATGAAGTCTATGTGGGGACATGCAACAACTTCTCCATTAATTGAGGAATTTATCCATCAGTTAAAGAGATAAGGATGAGTTGTAATATTGAGTTGTAATTAGTTGGCTTAGTTAACTGAGTCAAGTCCAGTTGGATTAATTCAAACAGTTTGTTGAATTAATGTAAGTTCAATTAGTTAATGCTTTCATGCATGTAACTACTGAACTTCAGATAACTGAGTATTCTCTCATAAATAACTCATGCATGTCAGTTCAAACAGAGACCCAGTTGAGATCATATGGAGGGGCAGTGTACTATCTGTTGCTAGAATATTCCATTGTGAATATTCCTTGCATGCAGAATGAATTCTTTCCTTGAGGATTGCGTGGTTACTTCTTTGGGTTTAGTGAGTGTGATGAGGCCAATTCACACATGTGACATCATTGGACCCCAAGAAAAACTACACAAGGAAATATGAGGGTTGGAATGCTTGAGGAGGACATATACTATGTCTATTCAGTCTGTGAGTTGTATTGTTTTTTATTGCAGAGAGAGCAAGATAGCCTGAGAGCTGATTCTTTTTGTAACTTGAACAAGATTTCCACTTGTATGATAATACAGAGATTGGGGTTTTAGGCTAAGGCTTTCCATTCTTGGTTATATGTGTTCTCTTGATCTTGCTCAATTCGATTAAGCTTCTGCAAAGTGTTGTAGAAGTAGATCTTGTATTGTGTTTTAGTATATTGCATAATCTATTGATCTATAGTGGGAATTTCTACACATACAAGCAAGGAGAAATATGTGAAAGCAACATCAAGCGAACCAACGACCATCGAAGACTTCTCACACTTTGCCATGCAGAGGTGAAGCCGTGACACACCATGAGGACATCCATCACCCAGCAGCACTGTAGCTCGACATGCATACCACCAGCATCACAAATGTACCATCACTGTCATGTCGATTCATGTCATGGGTCATGTCATCCACATCTCTATTGTGGGCCATACTATCAATCAATGTAATGTAACATGGAAGTCCAAGAGACCCACTTGTTGTATGAAGAGTTATGTAAAGTCGAAAAGTCATGGAAATCAAACAGTCATGAGGGTAGTCGAATAGCCACAAGGGTCAGTTTCACCCTTGGTTATAAATACCCCCTCATTTGTACATGGAAAGGAATTTTTCACCTCTACTCCTCCCACATAGCCTTGAGAGTTTGTAATCTTTTCTTTGAGGAGAAAGTAGTGGCTCCAACGCCCCGCCCATGGGGTTAGTGATGTATGGTGTATTGATGTGTCTTGGAACTTTCTCTTAGTTCAGAAGCTTGTTAACAGTCTAGCACGTTTTCCCACATGTATTGTAACTATTGTAAGACTAATCTTGAACACTTGTAATGCATGTTGCTTTAACCTGTGTTTAACATTTGAACTCATTCACTTGTTGTAATACATATATATTAATGAAAATGTGTTGTATATGTTGTTAACGTTGTCTCGCTCGTGTTGGTTACCCTCCATGGACATCAGACAGACCTTTCACATAAAACTTGCTATAAAAACTATTGCACTCGCGCGGACTCATCCGCTGAGTGTTGTACATGTTATCTTCCCTTGTGTGTTGTGATTGTTGTGTTATAAAAATATTTAAGACAGAGAAATGCAAATCATATAATATGTGGAAAAACACAAACACATAAAACCAGAGAGACACAGATATACGTGGTTCACCCAGTTTGGGCTACGTCCACCTCGAACAGCCAGTCCTTCCTTTCTATTATCCAACAAAATAAAGAGACACAACCTACAGCAGATCCACTCTAATATCCTCTGTTTTCTCTCATAGTCTCACCTCTCTGTTTCGCGCTCAGAGAATAGACATCTATTACACAGCCTCAATACAATGCCCTCATACAAAGAGAGGGGTTGCCTTCTAGGGAAAAAAACCCTAAACTAAACATAAGTTCTACCATTAGATCATCCGCCTAATAAACGGCCGAGATTGACTAGAAATTACTATACTTTTACAAGGCAATTTTACATCTATTTTTAGCTTCGGGGGCGTTGCCCCTGAAACCCCCGACGAGGGACCACTAGCCCCCGGACCCCCCAGGCGAGGGGCATGGGCCCCCTCGAACCCCTTGGGGGGGCAAGTCCACCCCGCACCACCCCTGGGGGGTTGTACAATCTTCCTGGGGTATACATCCGGCTGAAACAAAGACTTCTAAATAAGGATGATAATCATGCTCCACACCCAACAATCTTGCACTTGGAGAATGATTGTAGCAACTCCACCGCTGCTTCATTTGTTGGACAATGACTCTTCTTTGGACCTGGTTGTTTCTCATCTTCATCGTCATCCTTGAAGACCAATTGAAACTAAGCATATTCTCAGTTTCTCCCTGGTTACAACTTTTGTTAAGATATCTGCAGGATTCTGGCTAGTGTGTATCTTTTCCAGCTTCAACTCTCCATCTTCCAACACTGATCGTATGAAATGGTACTTGAGCTGTATGTGTTTAGTCCTGGAATGAAATGTTGAGTTCTTTGCAAGATGAATGACACTTTGGCTATCACTGTATAACGTGCCCATATCATGCTTCTTACCCAATTCATCCATAAACCTTTGTAACCAAATCATTTCTTTACTAGCCTCTATAGCAACAACATACTCTGCTTCTGTTGTTGAAAGTGAAACAACACTTTGGATTTTTGAAACCCAACTGACAGTTGTTCCACCTACACTGAATACATATCCTATTGTGCTCCTCCTGTTATCTTTGTCACCTGCCATATCTGCATCAACATATCCCTGTAGAGAAATGTTTGAACCACCAAAGCATAATACTTGATTTGTGGTACCTATCAAATATCTGAAAATCCATTTCACTGCCATCCAATGTTCTATTCCTGGATTGTTCATGTACCTGCTTACAACTCCCACTGCATGTGCGATATCAGGCCTTGTGCAGACCATTGCATACATTAAGCTTTCAACTACTTATCCATATGGAACTTTAGACATATAATTCATGTCTTCTTGGGTCTTCGGGCACATCTTCTTACTAAGTTTGAAATGGCTAGCAAAAGGTGTACTAACTGGTTTTGCATTGTGCATATTAAATCTTTTCAACACCTTTTGTATGTACTCATTCTGAGACAATGTTAATTTGTGATTTTTCCTATCTCTAGTTATTCTCATACCAAGGATTTGTTTTGCAGCTCCCAAATCCTTCATTGCAAATGAATTTGCCAATTTTCCTTTGAGCACATTTATTTCCTGCATGTTAGACCCTGCAACAAGCATATCATCTACATATAATAACAATACAGTATAGCTACCATCATTTTGCTTTTTCATATAAACACAATGATCAGAGTGACATCTAGTATAACCTTGTTCAGACATAAACTTGTCAAATTTTAGATACCACTGCCTTGGAGCCTGTTTTAATCCATACAAGCTCTTCTTCAACCTGCACACTAGTTTCTCCTTCCCTTTTACCTCATATCCTTGTCGTTGCTGCATATATATCTCTTCCTCCAAATCCCCGTGAAGAAAGGTTGTCTTTACATCTAACTGCTCAAGATGCAAATTTTCAACTGCTACTAGACTTAAAATAGTTCTGATTGAAGTCATTTTAACAACAAGAGATAATATTTCATCAAAATCGATACCTTTCTTCTGTGCAAACCCCTTCACCGCAAGTCTAGCTTTGTACCTCTGTTTTCGTCCATCTTCTTCCTTCAGCCTGTAAACCCATTTATTCTGCAATGTAGTTTTACCTGCAGGCAACCTGACTAGGTCCCATGTCTGATTATGCACTAAGGAGTCCATCTCTTCTTCCATGGCTAGCTCCCACTTCTTCCTCCTTTCAACCTGCATTGCTTCTTCATAACATTCTGGTTCACCAGAATCAGTCAACAATAAATAATATAATGAAGGAGAGTATCGTTCAGGGGGTATACTTATCCTGGTAGATCTTTTAACACCACTTTCAGGTGTTTGGGGTGCCTATTGTTGTTGTGGTGGTTGTTGTTGTTGTGGTTGTCGATTATTATTATTGCAGGCACCTTTACTTTTTCAGTGATCTCATCAAGAACTGTGTATTCCTTGTTTTCTTTTTCATGTTTCTTTTCCTACAACTGATTCTTATACAAGACCTTTTCATTGAATATTACATCTCTGCTCCTAATGATTTTGTGATTTTCATAATCATATAAGCGATAACCAAAATCATTAACACCATATCCAATAAAGGTACATTTCTTTGATTTTGCCTCAAGCTTTGTTCTATTTTCTTTATTAATATGGACAAAGGCCTCACAAACAAAAGGCTTTAAAAAAGAGTAGTTTACCTTTTTACCTGTCCATGCTTCCTCTGGAACACCACCATCCAATGAACTTGAAGGCCCTTTGTTTATTAGATAAACAGCAGTATCTACATCATCTGCCCAAAATTGTATAGGCAATCCTGCGTGCAATCTCATGCACATTGCACACTCCATGATTGTTCTGTTCATCCTTTCTGACACGCCATTTTCTTGTGGTGTTCTTGGAACTGTCTTCTCTTTGCGAATTCCATGCTCTAAACAGTACCTATCAAACTCTTTGTTGCAATATTCACCTCCATTGTCTGATCTGAGACACTTCAATTTCTTTCCTGTCTCAATCTCAACCAAAGCTTTCCATTTCTTGAAAGTATCAAATACATCAGATTTATTCTAAATACAATAAATCCAACTTTTTCTAGTTGCATCATCAATAAAAGTAACATAATAATGAGAGCCACCAAGAGATGATACCTGAGCAGGTCCCCATACATCTGTATGCACAAGCTCTAATTTTTTGCTCTTCTTTTCTTTCCCAACTCAGAGAAATCTGACTCTCTTCTGTTTTCCATAAATGCAATTCTCACAGAAGTCCAAATCAATATTCTTCAAACCCGACAACAAATTCCTTGAGTGAAGAATCTTCATCCCCTTCTCACTCATGTGTCTGAGCCTATGATGCCATAATGTTGCATCTGCTCCTTTGGAAGTTAAAGCATTAACAGAGTTAGAAATACCATTGCATAAATACAATGTACAAACCTTTTTGCCTTTTGCTATTACCAGGGCTCCTTTGCTGACCTTCCAAGCTTTATCTGTGAAAGTTGTCACCCAACCTTCACCGCCTAATTGCCCTGTTGAAATCAATTTTTTCTTCAGATTTGGAACACGCCTTACCTCCTTTAGTAGCCATTGGTTTCCATTCTGCTGTTTTACAAGAACCTTACCCATTCCAACAATTTTATAGGGTTTATCATCACCCAAATGGACTTGTCCAAAATCTTCTTGAACATAGTCATGAAAATATTTCTTATCAGGTGTGGCATGGAATGAGGCCCGTGAATCTACCACCCAAGAATCAGTAATATTTTCGAAAGAAAGAATCAAAGAATCTTGTAACACCTCACCTGTCACATTTGCTTCATGATTGTTTTCTTGTTGTGCATTTTCTTCTTTTCCCTTCCGAGATCTATAGTCTTTCTTTAGGTGTCATTTCTTTCCACATTTCCAACACACTATCCTTGATCTGGACTTGGATCTGCCTTTCCTTGATTTACTGCGATATCCTGAGCTCTTTCCTCTTTCCATTCTTCTTTCCCTAGACTTTGCACTCAGAGCATTACCCAATGTCTCACCGGATCTTTTCCGTCGCATTTCCTCACTATGGATAGCACTAACAACATCATCAAACTTTAAAGTACTAGATCCAGAAACAGAGTTACTAATGGCCATTACTAAACCATTCCAACTTTCTGGCAATGAGCACAAGAATAACAAAGCTCTAACTTCATCATCAAAGTTTACCCCTACAAAACTTAACTAACTTGTAACTGTATTAAAATCATTTAAATGGTCTACAACAGATCCACCTTCAGGCATCTTCATATTAAATAATCGTTTCATAAGAAATACCTTGTTTGAGGCCGAGGGTTTTTCATATAGTTTCGCCAACGCCTGAATCAAACCCTCTGTCATTGTTTCCTTCGAAATGTTAAAGGCGACTGACATTGCGAGGCATAACCGTACTATTCCGAGTGCCTTTCTATCGAGAATGTTCCATTCTACATCTGTCATAGCCGTCGGTTTCTTTTCTTTTCCGCTCAATGGTAGGTAAAGATATTTCTGATACAGATAATCTTCCATCTGCATCTTCCACAACGGGAAGTTTTGGCCGTTAAATTTCTCGACCCTGAACTTACCATCTTCCGCCATTTCTCCCACTCGAACGAGGAACCCTACTTTCCTATGAATTTATAAGCCAAATAGACCTTTAACTCTGATACCAGGTGTTAGAAAAATATTTATGACAGAGAAATGCAAGACATATAATATGCAGAAAATCAAAAACACATAAAACCAGAGAGACACAGATATATGTGGTTCGCCCAGTTTGGGATACGTCCACCTCGAACAGCCAGTCCTTCCTCTCTATTATCCAACAAAATGAAGAGACACAACCTACAACATATCCATTGTAATATCTGTTGAAAATGCAATAAGATGATGGAGCTTAGTGAAAAGAAGTTGCCTTCACTAAGTGGGCCCGCAGGCTATTTTTGGCGCAAAGTCTATTTTTAGACATATGGATCATGGTCTATCAGTTGCAGGATGCTATTTATGGATGATTGGCCATGTTGGTAAAAATAGATAGACCTCTATTTTTAGGCATATGGGCGGAGTCTATTTTTAGACTGCCAGTCAAAAAATAGAACAGTCGAATATTATTAGCTCTTAATAATATTTGGACTATAAACATTATCTTATCCTCTTGCAGCACTTCAGTTCGAGCTACGAATGTGGCACATGCAACTGCCAGAAGGAAATACACTTTTCCTATGGGTTAGTTGAGCTATTGCATGATGGACTTCAGTTAGAACTCAAGTGATTGAGTTTGGTGGAGCTGATTGAAGAGTTGATGGAGTTGTGTTCAGTTTGACTTAGTTGAACTAGTTGTATTTAGTCTAACTGCCAAATACACTAGTGATGAGTGATGTGAATTAATTATTAATTAATTCACTAATTATTAACTAATTCACTAATTATTAACTCATAAATCAACTAAAGAATACATCAGTTAACTCAGTTCATGGACAGTTTAGTGGAGACAAGTGTTAGAGGTGGGTGAAAGGGTGAGACTACTATCAGTTGTGACTATAGCTGTGCATGAGATTTGCACAATCATTTATTGAGATTGCCAATGAGGATTGCGCAGTACAAGCCAAGGAAATTTGAACTTGGATCTGATCTATTCTCAACTTGGATTGCGCGGTAGAGGCAGGCAAACAGTGGAGGAGATTTGAACCCATGACTTGTTCAGATCTGAGCTAGTTTGTGTGTAGCATGTGGAGATAGTACTGAGTACTTGTGAGGATTATTGTACTATGTATTGTTACATGTTCTCTATCATTATAATATACAGATAGTTTGGGGTTTTTAGCTGTATGCTTTCCCCATTACATACTATGTTAATATGTGTGATTGATGTTTCAATGTGCGCATGCGATTGTTTTTTTTAATTCCGCAAATTGATGTTCAATGGTAGTGGAGGTTATGTGTTATGCATGCATTCCGCAAATAGTGTATAATCAGGATAATCTATGTGAATAAGTGTTATATTATTCAAATTCCTACAATATCCTCTGTTTTCTCTCACTGTCTCACCTCTCTGTTTCTCGCTCGGAGAATACACATCTATTACACAGCCTCAATACAATGCCCTCATACAAAGAGAGGGGTTGCCTTCTAGGGAAAAAAACCCTAAACTAAACATAAGTTCTACTGTCAGATCATCCGCCTAATGAACGTCCCAGATTGACTAGAAATTACTATACTTTTACGAGGCAATTTTACATATGTTTTTAGCTTCATGGGCGCTACCCCCGAAATCCCCGCCGGGGAACCGCTGGCCCCTAGATCCCCCAACCGGGGGGGATGGGCCCTCCTAAACCCCCGCGGGGGGGACAAGTCCACCCCGCACCCCCCCCCCCCCCCCCCCCCCCCGCGTGGAGAGGTGTACAATCTTCCTGGGGTATACATCCAGCTGGAAAAAAAGACCTCTAAATAAGGATGATAATCATGCTTCACACCCAATAATCTCCCACTTGGAGAATGAATGTAGCAACTCCACCACTGCTTCATTTGCTGGACAATGACTTCTCTTTGGACCTGGCTATTTCTCATCTTCATCGTCATCCTTGAAGACCAATTGAAACTGAGCATATTGTCAATTTCTCCCTGGTTACAATTTTTGTTAGCATATTTGTAGGATTCTACCTTGTGTGTATCTTTTCCAGCTTCAACTCTCCATCTTCCAACACTGATTGTATGAAATGGTACTTGAGCTGTATGTGTTTAGTCCTAGAATGAAATGTTGAGTTCTTTGCAAGATGAATGGCACTTTGGCTATCACTGTATAACGTGCCCATATCATGCTTCTTACCCAATTCATCCATAAGCCTTTGTAACCAAATCATTTCTTTACTAGCCTCTGTAGCAACAACATACTCTACTTCTGTTGTTGAAATTGCAACAAAATTTTGGATTTTTGAAACCCAACTTGCAGCTGTTTCACCTATAGTAAATACATATCCTGAAGTGCTCCCCCTATTATCTCTGTCACCTGCCATATCTGCATCAACATATCCCTGTAGAGAAATGTTTGAACCACCAAAGCATAATGCTTGATTTGTGTTACCTCTCAAATATCTGAGAATCCATTTTACTGCCATCTAATGTTCTATTCCTAGATTGTTCATGTACCTGCTTACAACTCCCACTACATGTGCAATATCAGGCCTTATGCAGACCATTACATACATTAAGCTTCCAACTGTTGATGCATATGGAACATTAGACATATAATCCATGTCTTCTTGGATCTTTGGGCACATCTCCTTACTAAGTTTGAAATGGTTAGCAAAAGGTGTACTAACTGGTTTTGCATTGTGCATATTAAATCTATTTAACACCTTTTGTATGTACTCATTCTGAGACAATGTTAATTTGTGATTTTACCTGTCTCTAGTTATTCTCATACCAAGGATTTGTTTTGTAACTCCCAAATCCTTCATTGAAAATGAATTTGCCAACTTTCTTTTGAGCACATTTATTTCCTGCATGTTAGACCCTGCAACAAGCATGCCATCTACACATAATAACAATATAATATAATTTCCATCTTTTTTCTTTTTCAGATAAACACAATGATCAGAGCGACATCGAGTATAACCTTGTTCAGACATAAACTTGTCAAATTTTAGATACCACTACCTTGGAGCCTATTTTAAGCCATACAAGCTCTTCTTCAACCTGCACACTAGTTTCTCCTTCCCTTTTACCTCATATCCTTGTGGTTGCTGCATATATATCTCTTCCTCCAAATCCCCATGGAGAAAGGTTGTCTTTACATCTAATTGCTCAAGATGTAAATCTTTAATTGCTACTAGATTTAAAATAGTTCTGATTGAAGTCATTTTAACAACAGGAGAAAATATTTCATCAAAATCGATGCCTTTCTTCTATGCAAAACCCTTCACCACAAGTCTAGCTTTGTACCTCTATTTTCCTCCATCTTCTTCCTTCATCCTGTAAACCCATTTATTCTGCAATGTAGTTTTACTTGCAGGCAACCTGACTAAGTCCCAAGTCTAGTTATGCATTAAGGAGTCCATCTCTTCTTCCGTGGATAACTCCCACTTCTTCATGCTTTCAACCTGCATTGCTTCTTCATAACATTCGGATTCACCAGAATCAGTCAACAATAAATAATATAATGAAGAAGAGTATCGTTTAGAGGGTATACTTATCTTGGTAGATCTTCTTACACTACTTTTAGGTGTTTGGGGTGCCTGTTGCTGTTTTGGTGGTTGCTGTTGTTGTGGTTGTTTATTATTATTATTTTCAGGCACCTTTACTTTTTCGGTGATCTCATCAAGAATTGTGTATTCCTTGTTTTCTTTTTCATGTTTCTTTTCCTGCAACTGATTCTTATACAAGACCTTTTCATTGAATATTACATCTCTGCTCCTAATGATTTTGTGATTTTCATAATCATATAAGCGATAACCAAAATCATTAACACCATATCCAATAAAGGTACATTTCTTTGATTTTGCCTCAAGTTTTGTTCTATTTTCTTTATTAATATGGACAAAGGCCTCACAACCAAAAGGCTCTAAAAAAGAGTAGTTTACCTTTTTACCTGTCCATGCTTCCTCTGGAACACCACCATCCAAGGAACTTGAAGGCCCTCTGTTTATTAGATAAACAACAATATCTACAGCATCTACCCAAAATTGTAAAGGCAATTTTGCATGCAATATCATGCACCTTGCACGCTCCATGATTGTTCTATTCATCCTTTCTGACACACCAATTTCTTGTGGTGTTCTTGGAACTGTCTTCTCTCTACGAATTCCATGCTCTGAACAGTGCCTATCAAACTCTTTGCTGCAATATTCACCTCCATTGTCTAATCTAAGACACTTCAATTTCTTTCCTGTCTCAATCTCAACCAAAGCTTTCCATTTCTTGAAAGTATCAAATACATCAGATTTATTCTAAATACAATAAATCCAACTTTTTCTAGTTGCATCATCAATAAAAGTAACATAATAACAAGAGCCATCGAGAGATGATACCTGAGCAGGTCCCCATACATCTGTATGCACAAGCTCTAATTTATCGCTCTTCTTTTCTTTCCCAACTCTGAGAAATCTGACTGTCTTTTGTTTTCCATAAATGCAATTCTCACAGAAATCTAAATCAACATTCTTCAAACCTGGCAACAAATTCCTTGAGTGAAGAATCTTCATCCCCTTCTCACTCATGTGTCCGAGCCTATGATGCCATAATGTTGCATCTGCTCCTTTGGAAGTTAAAGCATTAACAGAGTTAGAAATACCATTGCATAAATACAATGTACCAACCCTTTCGCCTTTTGCTATTACCAGGGCTCCTTTGCTGACCTTCCAAGCTTTATTTGTGAAAGTTGTCACATAACCTTCACCGCCTAATTGCCCTGTTGAAATCAGATTTTTCTTCAGATCTAGAACATGCCTTACCTCCTTTAGTAGCTATTGGTTTCCATTCTACTGTTTTACAAGAACCTTACCCATTCCAACAATTTTATAGGGTTTATCATCACCCAAACAGACTTGTCCAAAATCTCCTTGAACATAGTCATGAAAATATTTCTTATCAGGTGTGGCATGGAATGAGGCCCCGGAATCTACCACCCAGGAATCAGTGACATTTTCGAAAGAAAGAATCAAAGCATCTTGTAACACCTCACCTGTCACATTTGCTTCATGATTGTTTTCTTGTTGTGCATCTCCTTCTTTTCCCTTCTGAGATCTACAGTCTTTCTCTAGGCGTCCTTTCTTTCCACATTTCTAGCACACTATCCCCGATCTGGACTTGGATCTGCCTTTCCTTGATTTACTGCGATATCCTGAGATCTTTCCTCTTTCCATTCTTCTTCCCCTAGACTATGCACTCAAAGCATTATCTGATTTCTCACCAGATCTTTTTCGTCGCATTTTCTCGCTAAGGATAGCATCGACAACATCATCAAACTTTAAAGTACTAGATCCAGAAATAGAGTTACTAATGGTCATTACTAAACCATTCCAACTTTCTGGCAATGAGCACAAGAATAACAGAGCTCTAACTTCATTATCAAAGTTTACCCCTACAGAACTTAACTAACTTGTAACTGTATTAAAATCATTCAAGTGGTCTGCAACAGATCCACCTTCTGACATCTTCATATTAAATAATCGTTTCATAAGAAATACCTTGTTTGAGGCCGAGGGTTTTTCATATAGTTTAGCCAACGCCTGAATCAAACCCTCTGTAGTTGTTTTCTTCGAAATGTTGAAGGTGACTAACACTGCAAGGCACAACCATACTGTTCTGAGTGCCTTTCTATCAAGAATGTTCCACTCTGCATCTATCATAGCTATCGGCTTCTTTTCTTTTTCGCTCAATGGTAGGTATAGATATTTCTAATACAGATAATCTTCCATCTGCATCTTCCACAGCATGAAGTTTTGGTCGTTAAATTTCTCGACCCTAAACTTACCATCTTCCTCCATTTCTCCCATTTGAACGAGGAACCCTTCTTTCCTGCGAGTTTATCAGCCAAATAGACCTTTGGCTCTAATACCAGTTGTTAGAAAAATATTTATGACAGAGAAATGCAAAACATATAATATGCGGAAAAACACAAACACATAAAACCAGAGAGACACAGATATATGTGGTTCACTCAGTTTGAGCTACATCCACCTCGAACAGCCAATCCTTCCTCTCTATTATCCAACAAAATGAAGAGACACAACCTACAGTAGATTTGCTGTAATATCCTCTGTTTTCTCTCACAGTCTCACCTCTCTGTTTCTCACTCGGAGAATACACATCTATTACACAGCCTCAATACAATGCCCTCATACAGAGAGAGGGGTTGCCTTCTAGGGCAAAAAACCCTAAACTAAACATAAGTTTTACCGTCAGATCATTCGCTTAATGAACAGCCCAGATTGACTAGAAATTACTATACTTTTACAAGGCAATTTTACATCTGTTTTTAGCTTCGTGGTCGCTGCCCCCGAAACCCCCACCAGGGGACCGCTGGTCCCCGGATCCCCCAGCCAGGGGGGATGGGCCCCCCCGAACCCCCCTAGGGGGGACAAGTCCACCCCGCACCACCCCTAGGGGGTTGTACAATCTTCCTGGGTTATACATCCGGCTAAAACAAAGACTTCTAAATAAGGATGATAATCATGCTCCACACCCAACAATCTCCCACTTGGAGAATGATTGTAGCAACTCCACCGCTGCTTCATTTGCTGGACAATGACTCCTCTTTGGACCTGGCTGTTTATCATCTTCATCATCATCCTTGAAGACCAATTGAAACTGAGCATCTTCTTAGTTTCTCCATAGTTACAACTTTTGTTAGCATATCTGCAATATTCTGGCTAGTGTGTAGCTTTTCCAGCTTCAACTCTCCATCTTCCAACACTGATCGTATGAAATGGTACTTGAGCTGTATGTGTTTAGTCCTGGAATGAAATGCTGAGTTCTTTGCAAGATGAATGGCACTTTGGCTATTACTGTATAACGTGCCCATATCATGCTTCTTACCCAATTCATCCATAAGCCTTTGTAACCAAATCATTTCTTTACTAGCCTCTATTGCAGCAACATACTTTGCTTCTATTGTTGAAAGTGCAACAACACTTTGGATTTTTGAAACCCAACTTGCATTTGTTCCACCTAAAGTAAATACATATCATGTAGTGCTCCTCCTGTTATCTCTGTCACCTGCCATATCTGCATCAACATATCCCTGTAGAGAAATGTTTGAACCACCAAAGCTTGATGCTTGATTTTTGGTACCTCTCAAATATCTGAGAATTCATTTCGCTGCCATCCAATGTTCTATTCATCGATTGTTCATGTACCTACTTACAACTCCCACTACATGTGTGATATCAGGCCTTGTGCAGACCATTGCATACATTAAGCTTCCAACTGTTGATACATATGGATCTTTAGACATATAATCCATTTCTTCTTGGGTTTTTGGGCACATATCCTTACTAAGTTTGAAATGGCTAGCAAAAGGTGTACTAACTGGTTTTGCATTGTGCATATTAAATCTTTTCAACACCTTTTGTATATACTCATTCTGAGACAATGTTAATTTGCGATTTTTCCTGTCTCTAATTATTCTCATACCAAGGATTTGTTTTAAAGCTCCCAAATCCTTCATTACAAATGAATTTGCCAAATTTTTTTTTGAGCATATTTATTTCTTGCATGTTAGACCCTGCAACAAGCATGTCATCTACAAACAATAAAAATATAATATAGCTGCCATCATTTTTATTTTTCATATAAACACAATGATCAGAGTGACATCTAGTATAAACTTGTTCAGACATAAACTTGTCAAATTTTAGATACCACTGCCTTGGAGCCTGTTTTAAGCCATACAAGCTCTTCTTCAACCTGCACACTAGTTTATCCTTCCCTTTTACCTCATATCCTTGTGGTTGCTGCATATATATCTCTTCCTCCAAATCCCCATGGAGAAAGGTTGTCTTTACATCTAACTGCTCAAGATGCAAATCTTCAACTGCTACTAGACTTAAAATAGTTCTGATTGAAGTCATTTTAACAATAGGAGAAAATATTTCATCAAAATCGATACCTTTCTTCTGTGCAAACCTCTTCACCACAAGTCTAGCTTTGTACCTCTATTTTCGTCCATCTTCTTCCTTCAGCCTGTAAACCCATTTATTCTGCAATGTATTTTTACCTATAGGAAACCTAACTAAGTCCCAAGTCTGGTTATTCATTAAGGAGTCCATCTCTTCTTCCATGGCTAGCTCCCACTTCTTCCTGCTTTCAACCTGCATTGCTTCTTCATAACATTCGAGTTCACCAGAATCAGTCAACAATAAATAATATAATGAAGGAGAGTATTGTTCAGGGGGTATACTTATCCTGGTAGATCTTCTAACACCACTTTCAGGTGTTTGGGCTGCATGTTGCTGTTGTGGTGGTTGTTGTTGATTATTATTATTATTTTCAGGCACCTTTACTTTTTAAGTGATCTCATCAAGAACTGTGTATTCCTTGTTTTCTTTTTCCTATTTCTTTTCCTGCAACTGGTCCTTATACAAGACCTTTTCATTGAATATTACATCTCTGCTCCTAATGATTTTGTGATTTTCATAATCATATAAGCGATAACCAAAATCATTAACACCATATCCAATAAAGGTACATTTCTTTGATTTTGCCTCAAGCTTTGTTCTATTTTCTTTATTAATATGGACAAAGGCCTCACAACCAAAAGGCTCTAAAAAAGAGTAGTTTACCTTTTTACCTGTCCATGCTTCCTCTGGAACACCACCATCCAAGGAACTTGAAGGCCCTCTGTTTATTAGATAAACAACAGTATCTACAGCATCTGCCCAAAATTGTAAAGGCAATCCTGCATGCAATATCATGCACGTTGCACGCTCCATGATTGTTCTGTTCATCCTTTCTGACACACCATTTTCTTGTGGTGTTCTTGGAACTATCTTCTCTTTGCGAATTCCATGCTCTGAACAGTACCTATCAAACTCTTTGCTGCAATATTCACCTCCATTATTTGATCTGAGACACTTCAATTTCTTTCCGGTCTCAATCTCAACCAAAGCTTTCCATTTCTTGAAAGTGTCAAATACATCATATTTATTCTGCATACAATAAATCCAAGTTTTTCTAGTTGCATCATCAATAATAGTAACATAATAACGAGAGCCACCAAGAGATGATACCTGAGTAGGTCCCCATACATCTGTATGCACAAGCTCTAATTTATCGCTCTTCTTTTCTTTCCCAACTCTGAGAATTCTGACTCTCTTCTGTTTTCCATAAATGCAATTCTCACAGAAGTCCAAATCAACATTCTTCAAACCCGGCAAAAAATTCCTTGAGTGAAGAATCTTCATCCCCTTCTCACTCATGTATCCAAGCCTATGATGCCATAATGCTACATCTGCTCCTTTGGAAGTGAAAGCATTAACAGAGTTATAAATACCATTGCATAAATACAATGTACCAACCTTTTCGCCTTTTGCTATTACCAGGGCTCCTTTGCTGACCTTCCAAGCTTTATTTGTGAAAGTTGTCACACAACCTTCGCTGCCTAACTGCCCTGTTGAAATCAGATTTTTCTTCAAATCTAGAACATGCCTTACCTCCTTTAGTAGCCATTGGTTTCCATTCTGTTGTTGTACAAGAACCTTACCCATTCCAACAATTTTACAGGGTTTATCATCACCCAAACGGACTTGTCCAAAATCTCCTTGAACATAGTCATGAAAATATTTCTTATCAGGTGTGGCATGGAATGAGGCCCCTGAATTTACCACCCGGGAATCAATAATATTTTTGAAAAAGAGAATCAAAGCATCTTGTAACACCTCACCTGTCACATTTGCTTCATGATTGTTTTCTTGCTATGCATCTCCTTCTTTTCCCTTCCGAGATCTACAGTCTTTCATTAGGTGTCCTTTCTTTCCACATTTCCAGCACACTATCCCCGATCTGGACTTGGATCTGCCTTTCCTTGATTTACTGCGATATCCTGAGCTCTTTCCTCTTTCCATTCTTCTTTCCCTAGACTCTGCACTCAGAGCATTACCCAATGTCTCACCAGAGCTTTTCCGTCGCATTTCCTCACTAAGGATAGCACCGACAACATCATCAAACTTTAAAGTACTAGATCCAGAAACAGAGTTAGTAATGGCCATTACTAAACCATTCCAACTTTCTGGCAATGAGCACAAGAATAAAAGAGCTCTAACTTCATCATCAAAGTTTACCCCTACAGAACTTAACTAACTTGTAACTGTATTAAAATCATTTAAAAGGTCTGCAACAGATCCACCTTCCGGCATCTTCATATTAAATAAGCGTTTCATAAGAAATGCCTTGTTTGAGGCCGAGGGTTCTTCATATAGTTTCGTCAATGCCTTAATCAAACCCTCTGTCATTGTTTCCTTCGAAATGTTAAAGGCGACCGAGGCTGTGTGGCACAACCGTACTGTTTCGAGTGCCTTTCTATCAAGAATGTTCATTCTGCATCTGTCATAGCCGTTGGCTTCTTTTCTTTTCCGCTCAATGGTACGTACATATCTTTCTGATACAGACAATCTTCCATCTACATCTTCCACAGCGGGAAGTTTTGGCCGTTAAATTTCATGACCCTGAACTTACCATCTTCTGCCATTTCTCCCACTCGAACAAGGAACCCTTCTTTCCTGCGAGTTTACCAGCCAAATAGACCTTCGGCTCTGATACCAGTTGTTAGAAAAATATTTATGATAGAGAAACGCAAGACATATAATATGCGGAAAAACACAAACACATAAAACCAGAGAGACACAGATATACGTGGTTCATCTAGTTTGGGCTACGTCCACCTCGAACAGCAGTCCTTCCTTTCTATTATCCAACAAAATGAAGAGACCCAACCTACAGCAGATCCGTTGTAATAATCTATGTTTTCTCTCACAGTCTCACCTCTCTGTTTCTCGCTCGAAGAATACAGATCTATTACACATCCTTAATACAATGCCCTCGTACAAAGAGAGGGGTTTCCTTCTAGGGGACAGTTGGCCCCGGGACCCCCTAGTTGGGGGGGATGGGCCCCCTCGAACCCCATGGGTGGGACAAGTCCACCCCACACCCCCCCGCGTGGAGGGGTGTACAATCTTCCTGGGGTATACATCTGGTTGAAAAGACCTCTAAATAAGGATGATAATCATGCTCCACACCCAACATGCCGCATCCATGTGGATTGTTCTTTCGGAAGTTGTGCACGTCCTGTTGTGTTGTGTGTTCCTAACAGAGTTGGGGCTTCCTCCCGACTGACTTGGGACTCACTCTCACCCTCTCCCTCTACATTGAAAGAACCATTTACACAAGTAACACTAGCAATCACGAGGCACGCGAACCTCACTTCTCGAAGACAAAGCGGACCACTCTCCTATGCTGACAAGCAAGAGTTGAGGCAAATATTTAAGATAATTGCAACCGGGCGATCATACCAGATGGGACTCCCACACCAAACGGTGTGAGGTCTAGTTGGGACTTCATACCAGGGTGATCCCCTGAATGTTGGCAGGTCCAACACTGTCAACATATATATATATATATATATATATATATATATATATATATATATGAGTTCTAGTTTTAGATTTAATGTCTCACTGATGTAGGAGCATTAAAGATCCCCAAAGCCATTGAGATTTTTGAAGAAAAGCTCAAATATGGGTTTTAACATTGCAAAAGAATCTTAATTCCTTATTTGTAAATATTCTTAGTTTCTTTTAATCATTATATAATAGTTTTACAAAAGCTATGGATAGGAAAAAAATTATCCACGAGGCAAAAGAAAATCTTCTTTAAAAACATGGGAGCTTTAGGAAATAAATCAATGGAGTGATTTATGGTCTAGGAAAATCTACTTTTCTTCTGAAGTTATATTTAATTATTGTAAGCCTAAGGACAAAGATAATGATCAAATGAATGTGAAATGAGGCCATAGTTACAAAGAAGAAGAGAAATTTTTGTACAGAGTTTTCATGAATGAAACTAAATGGAAGCACCCCTATGCTTATAATTGTGTTTGTGTGTACATGTGAATAAATAATTCCAGCATATTTTTGTAAACTGGAATTAAGGAGAGTTTCAGTTATGTGTGAACATTGAAGCTAATGATAGATTTATGTGTAAATTTTTCATACGAATGATATTATTCCTATGTTAAGGGGAAGATATAATATCAAATACAATGATCTAAGAAGAATTTTGTGAAAGTATAATTAATCTTTGTTGTGTGAGAGGAGGAGAACGAAAGGGGTGTGATTTCGTTAAGGAAAAATTGGGTAGAATATATGAATATCTGATTCTTCATATTTTATTTGCAAAAATCATAAGGGACTTAGAAGTCTCCAGAAATTTGTGTAGACTTAGAGTGAATATGTGAAGTCACTATCTGACGAGAAGACAAAGGGTTGAAACCTTCGTGGATCTATGTAAAGATCATAGTTGTATGAGTATCTTAAGAAAAGAACCACCAATCAATTTAAGTGTTTGATGTCAATTTAAGCATCAAACGTTGGCGTTCATCCTTGGAGTTCTGGAAACCATTTTGTAAAATTTATGTAGATGGGATAGAATGTAGAGACTTATGTAACCACAACTGAGCAATGAAGTAGTAGCATTATGCAATAGATTAAATAAAGGTGAAGACACGGGAAAATTTCATTTGGATTTTCCTGCATAAAGTGTTATTAGAGCTACAAAGCTCTTTGGTGGGAAGATCAGAGGATAGAAACTCTTTGTAGAAATAAAAGCATGATAATTCTTTTGGAAGAGTTCAAACAGAGCAAATAATGGCAAAGCTTGGAAAACTTGTAGAGGATTAGATTTAGTGAAATCTGACAGGTGAAGCTTTAATGTTTTAATCAACTTTAGCAGGTGATGATATTTGCAGGTTAAGCTCTTGGAGAAGAAGAAGAAGAACACTGATGTTCTTTAAAATTTTAAAGAGAAAGGAAATTTTCTACTTTGGGAGTAGAAACTTGTGAAAGATAGTAAATTTTGCAACAGGAAATTTGTAGACAAACAAGAAACAGTGATCACAATGAAGTTGGAAAAACTGTAAGAATTGTATATCAAATATAGTCTCATAATGGAATATTTACGTGTTTTTAAATTGACATTGCTAATTTTAATTTGCAGGTAGCAACAAGTAAGAGGATATTTGTGGCATAAGAACCTTACAATAGAGAGTTGTAATAATTCTCGTTGAGGTTGGAAAGAGAAAGAACGAGAAAATTTCTCAAGAGAAGTGTAGAATCATATAGCAGAGGAAGCTCAGAGAGAGGACCTTAAAGTTTCCAAAATTCCAGGTTCAAAGGAGGAAACTTGGTGAGGTACTTGTAGCAGGGTGAAATAGACTTTCTATTGTAGAGGCTTAGTGGACAAGGAGAAGTTCATAGAAGACAAGAGAAAGAGAAGATGACTATCAAAGGTCATAATGAAGGTTCAAGTGAAAGCCACAACAGAAGGAAAGAAGATGTAAAGTTTAAAGACTTCAAGAGAAAGACAAGTGATAAAGAGTTTAATAAGAAACTCATTGAGATGAAGGCATGGTTGAATGTGCTCATGGATTTGCTACAACAAGATGTTGAAGACTAGAGATGTGGATGGGTGATACGGAAAAAGGTGAAGTGGCACAAGTTGCAGGTAAAGTTGAAACATAGGTGGAGTATTCAACAGAGGAGTGATGAGCTCAAGACAACTGAGATGAATGTGTGCATTTGTTGTTAATTTTCCATTATTCAATTCTTAGTTCAATCACTTAGCCCAATTATTTCTTCAATTAGAACTTTTAAACAAAATTAGTCTTCCAATGACAAATAACAACTATAGATATAAGAATACTTCAAATGAAATAGAAGACAACGAAGAACATGAAATAGGAGAGACACAAGATTTGGTCAAAGACAAGGGAAAAATCCCACAAGGGGGAAACCCTTTCCAATTTTTTTTCTATTAGATTGTCATCAAATGTTTAACAAGATATAACAATCCAATCCAATCATGAGTCAAAGGGAAATAACTTTGACCAACCAATTCAACTGACCAATATCCAATGAGATATGAGCCCCACAGTCAAATCTCATCCAAAGTCAAAGTCTGCAATTTTTTTTTATCAAAGTCAACAACACTCAATAGCAATCAAAGTTTCCCTAACTATTGATTTGGGATAGAGTCAGATGCACTCTAGCCACAAAAATTGGTGGAGAGGCTAAATCACATGAGATCTCCAATACCCAGAAATGGTTTGGGCAGATTCTAAACAGTTTGGGAGATATTAAAGTAATTAATATTTTTAATGGAGTCCCCAAGTCTAAACTTAGGGAAAATAAAATATTAATGTGAATTAATATAAAATTGTGTTAGAAGAGTCCAAAATTCATGGATCAAGCTAGAGTCAATCTTATCCATTGATTAGGGACTTAATCTCAGCCGTTGAATTGTCAACGAGAAAAGTATAAGAGGAGGCTTGAGGGTCACTTGGAGAACACACTAAGTTGATTAAGAATTCGATTTTCTACGGTAGGTCTTGCTAATGAAATCGAAGGAGTGATCTGAGTTGCAGTTGAGGGGCATTGAATACAGAAGTAGAGAGGCAGAGAGGGTATCGGGAGCATCATCGCAAAATCCGGGAAAGGGTTGATGCAGAGCCAGCTAGAGGCCACGCAGAGACAACTAGGAGCTACGCAATGCCAGAAAGAGCCAACGTGGGAGACACAAAGGTTCCAGAGGTTGACAAAAAACCTCCAAAGGCTAACGCTAGGCTAGTTGGGCTAATGCTAGGCAAACGTTGGGCCAGAGAGACTGACGCAGACCCTAAAGGTTGACGCTGTGAGATTTCGTGGGGCAGATTAGGGTTGATATCTGTCTCCGACTGAGAGGTACTACTACCGAGGAAATTCTCTGTTGGGTGAGCCATTTCTGGCACCCAGATTGTACTCTGAAACTGCTTAATAATAAAACCCTCAAATAGCTACACTAGTTTTCCCGTGTTGGGTTTTTCTGGGGACATTAGACCAAAAATAACTGTGTCACTTGTGTGCTTATTTTTCCTTCAGTTGATGATCTGTATGTGTTGAGACTGTACTTGTATTTATTTGCAGTATTTACAGAGTAAATAACTTGTTAATTAGCAGAACAAGTAGGAAGAAATAAATCAGAAAGTATAGGAAGCATTTCTAACGGTTAGACTTAGAAATTCCAACACTGACCAGTCAATGTTCAACAGCCAAATCAGCTCCAAGTTAGCTCAGTCAAAGGCCAAAATATTCAGCCTTTTTTGCTGGTCAAACTTCAGTCAAAACAGTGCTAAAAAGTATCTATCAAAGGAGAGAGAAAGTTGTGGTTAAAATTTATATTCCTACTGTCAAACTTTAGTCAACCCTAGTCAAGTTGCCTAGAAAAGTTTGGTATCTCCACATAAAAATTTGGCCTCCAAAAAACAAAATTTTACAAGTCAAAGTGAGTGAAAATGCCAAGTCAAACTTGGTCAACAACTGGTAAAACTCTCCAAGTAGAAAAGCCAACATAGAAATTTCAAATTACCTCCTTCCCTTTGCATGTGAGAGCTCAGCTACCTTGATTGTAGACATGTACGAACCAATCGCAATAGGATAGAGAAGAGAAGATGTGTTAATGTATGACCAAATGTGGTTGCCTTGACGTGTATCTATATGCTTCTTTGGAGACTCGATTATGACTTTAGGCAAACCTGTACTTTTTGTACTTGTGGGTTTTCCATTAAAAATAATATTTTTCCTTGACCAAACTAAATTATTCCAAGGGAAAAGATGGTCTTCTTTAGATGAGGAAGGTTGTCCAATGGATGGAATTTGTCCCCAAGCTGCCAAACTAACATTTATGAACCAAAACAAGGGCCATTATTTGGTGAGGATGAGGATGATGTTGAGAAGAGACCTGTTGAAAGTCTCACAAATTGTTTGGAAGATCAACATAAAGATTTGAAGGCAGAAACATCTATTGAGTCTAAAGAGCATATTGATTTTAAATCCGATAATTGTTGTGTGGATGTAGGATTTGTTGCATATGATGGGCAAAACACTAACTCTGTTCCATGTAGGGATGAAGAACAACATTTAGATGTCATGCTCGAGAAAGGTGAAGAACATTCATTGGGCGCTGCCATAAAGTTGGAAGAAGAATCGAATCTAAATTTTGTTGAGAGAGCAAGGAAGATAAAATTATCTTGTAAAGGCAATCAAAGTGGACATTATGCACAATGGGAAAAATGTAGCCATGGAAGAACCATTTGAAAACCCTGTTGTTGTTATGGACGAGTACATGTTGGCTTCTGAAGACAACCATGAAGAAGATTAAAGAGATGAGAAGCAACATTCAGACATAATGTTGATGAAGTACGAGGAAGAAATCAAGTTGTTGTAAGAGATGCTAAGAGAACCTGAGAATGGAATTTTATTCCATTCAACACAAAAGGGTGAGGAGGATTGCTATCCAAGTCAAGATTGTTTTGTTGATTTGGATGAAGAGATGGCTTATTTGGAAAAAAGGTTATTGGATTCTAAGGAGCATACTTGACGTGCACAACTAAAACCAATATGGGTGATGTTGCAAGGTATGATCACCAAGAGGTATTTGAAGAGGAAATTAATAAGAATTTTGATATTCTCATTCACAGGAGTATAAAACAAAGGAAGGTCAACAACATAAATTTTCAACAACCAAGAATAAGTTGGATGATGAAATTGATAGGTTGTGGATGTTGATGAAGAGGATATCCAAGAAAAGGTACAACAAAAAGAAAAGGACAACCAACAACAGAGAACAACTAACTATAAGGATTTGCATCAGTAAAGCAAATGGACAATGACATCATAAAATTTAGAAACTTAGAGAATTGAAGGTACTATCATCAGCAGGAAGGCAACACAAAGAGATGAATGGACAACTAAAAAACAAGGTTTGGGAACATGGAGGATTCGAGAATTAATGACACGGGACTAGGAGGTCATGAACTTTTTCTACTTTGGGAGTCTGATGTGGGAGCATTGAAGATTCCCAAATCCATCGAGCTTTTTGAAGAAAATCTCAAAATTGGGTTTCAATATTGAAAAAGGAATTCTAATTCCTTATCTTTAAACATTCCTAGTTTCTTTTAATTATCATAGAATTTTTTTGTAAAAGTTATGGATAGGAAATATTTTATCTATAAGGCAAAAGCAAATTTGCCTTGAAAAATAGGAGAGCTTTAGGGAATAAATCATGAGAGATTTAGGGGATAAGTCAGGGAGTGATTTATGGATCTAGGAAAACATACTTTTATTCTAAAGTTATATTTGATCAATGTAAGCCTAGGGACAAATCTAATGACCAAATGAATGTGAAATGAGGCCATAGTTACAAAGAAGAAAAGAAATTTCTGTATAGAGTTTTGATGAATGAAACTAAATGGAAACATCCCTATGCTTATAATTGTATTTGTATGTATGTGTTAATAAACAATTTCACCATCTATGTGTAATATGGAATTAAACAGGGTTTCAATTATGTGTGAATATTAAATATAATGATAGATTTATGTGTAAATTGGTCACACAAATGATATTATTCTTGTGTTAAGGGCAAGATATAATATCAAATACAATGATATGAGAAGAACTTTGTGCAGGTATAATTAATCTTTTTTGTGTGAGAGAAGGAGAATGAAAGGGATGATATTTCGTTAAAGAAAAATTGGGCAAAATCTATGAATATTTGACTCTTCATATTTCAGTTGCAGAACTCGGATGGGAATTAGAGGAAGTATGCATAAATATGGGTAGACTTAGAGTGAATATGTAAATTTACTATATGACAAGAAGACGAAGGGTTGAAATCTTCATGGAATCTATGTAAATGTCGTAGCCATATGAGAATCTCGAGGAACGAACCACTAGTCAATTTAAGTGTTTGATTTCAAGTTAAGCATCAAATTCAACCTTGGAGTTCTGGTAACCATTGTGTAAAAGTTATGCAGATGGGATACAATGTAAAGACTCATGTAACCATAACTAACCAATGAAGCAGCAACATTCCAAAATAGATTAAATAAAGGTGAAGATGTAGGAAATTTTTGGATTCTCTTGCACATAGTGGTAACAAAAATAGAAAGCTCTTTAGTGGGAAGATCATAGGATATAAAGTTACTTGGAGAAATAAAAGCAAGATAATTGTTTTAGAAGAGTTCAAACAAAGCATCACACAAATTGACACTCTTTTCTCAGGAAACCCAATAGGGAAAACATGTTGTCTTGATGTGGCTGTTTTATTGATTGTCCTTGGACACTTGGATCTATTATAAAGCAATTTGTCTCTCTTGAGAAAGCATTCCGCTTCTCACACAAATCTCAACTGATAAAATTGATCTTGGTTGGCCTAGATCTTGCTTGATCTCAGTCCTCTAGCACACAATTGTTCCTTTGTTTCCTCCTTGACTTGCTTTGCAAAACCCACTTTATTTTGCTTGATCTTGCACACTTGTGACTTCCTAATCCTTAGGACACAAGCTTTGTGCATAATAAATATCCTATTTCCTAATGCTCTTGTTTCTCCTATTTCTTAGGACACAATTCCTGCGCTCTCCACAATCAAGTCTCCTCTCACAAGCTTGTGAGTTGTCTTGTCACAATCCTCCGTGCACAAAACAATTGAATAACTTGTGCCTTTCACCCTTCCTTTATAGATTTTGTCCGCGCTATAATGGGCAAGTTCAAATATAAAATTCGAGCTCTGATAACAAGTTAATTGAGAGTGTTACTCACTCTCCTTCCAATCATCACTAGAGTTGTTAACTCGTGCTCTCTCTAATCAACATTGGAGATCTATCTCGCTCTTCCTTCAATGATGACTAAATACCCAACTCTTTCTAATTGAACTCGATTTGCCAACCAATCCTGTAGTCAAATTGATGAATACTTCCACTTAACTGAAGCTCCAACTCTATGCATGAACTCGTGATGATTATTCCCATAACTAGAAATTAACTCACCACAACTAAAGTCTATCTCCTGAGGATAACTCGAGGTCTTCATTGGCTAAGGCACAATCTAGAAGACCTTGCTCACTACATTTTCAGCAGATTTAAAACAATATCTAAATAGGACTATAAATTAGACCTCAACAACTCTTTCTTCTCATACTTCAATCTAGAAGTTCAGTTACTACAATAGTTCCCAAAGAGAAAGCTAGAAAAACCCAATGACTAACATTGGGTGACTAATGTCCTTATGATCTCAATCAAACAAGTAGATCGTTGAATTTAATTAATGATGAAATTAAATTTCAGATGATAGCATCAATGAGACAATCTAGAAATTAAATTGTAGGAGCATGAAAAATAGTTTTTTACCTACATAGTAATTACTCCTTCAAATCAACGTTTCATTCCTCTGAAAAAACTTACATAGAAAATTCAGCATGCTACTCAAGAAAACAACCCTACACAATTACCAAAAACATCTTGAACTGAACTTCTATGGTTTGCTTGAGAAAGTACAATCTGTTGGAAATATTAGAAAAATAGAAAATTGATGTACAACCTGTTGGATAGCTTGCATGGCCTCTTTGTACAACTGAAGGGATCCATACATACAAATATATGGATTACTATAGGTTTGTTTGTATGGCTTTACGGACTTCCATACAATTGTATGGAACTGTATTCGATTTTGTCTCGAATTGCATGTTGCCCGAGAACATCTTTTACCTGGTTGCCTTCTCTCTCTCTCCCTCACACACACACACACATAACCACTCAACTGCTCAATTTCTCAAATGAATGTTAAAAGCATCTACTTTGCCCTGTCTTTATACATTTAACGAAGAGTCTTTTTTTAAGATTACTCGAATTCTAAGTCATGCATGAGATACAATTTTATACTCAACTGCTAAATATAAGACTTTCACCTATTTTACTAAAGTGAATTACAAAATATAATTACTTTTCAAAAATATTTGTTTCTTGCATGTTCATATTAGACATGTATATAAGTTCTTATCCGAGCTATATTTCTCAACAAAAAATCCAACCGTAGACCCATTGAGATTCCATTACTACACTAGTGCTGGACTTGTAATAATCAATGTTGCAAAAATTGGCACCTGGATAATATTGGCGAGAGTCCGAAAAATGAAAAGATTGTAAAAATAGGAAAAATACAAAAAGTAAAAATATTCATGTTTTCCACTTTTTGAGCATCTAAAGCATCTACAACATCAAATAAATGCATTAAAACAGAAATATGAAAAGAAAACTAATATATAAGATGTATGAGATGTCTAGTGCTACATAACACATAATAATGAATCATGTCCTCAATATTGAGTCCTAACTTAGCCTCAAACATGAGAGAGAGAGACAGAACATGTGGTTGATGATGTGACAACCATGAGGGACAAAAGAACTCTTGATGCATTATGAAACTTCAACCTTCTAAAGTTCTTTAGGACTCAAAGTATGAAGGTGCAACTTATGCTATTGGTAAGGATCATCGAATGATGGGATCCTATGAAAGAATGTATTGAAGTGTAGAATCTAGTGGTGAACATAGATGTAGAGGACATTTGCTTCCTCCCGTGATTTTAGAGGCTCAGGGCCCTGAGAGTGGTATTAGGAGGAAGATTGGTTAGAGACAGATCGACAAATAATTTTATGGTCGAGCCATGTGTTCCTACTGAATGAGAAAACTAGTAGGAAGATCCCTATCAAGGATATAGTTGATCTACCTCTTTGCATTATCTTGTTCATGATGACTCGAGTGGTAGATTGCATTAGTCCATGCTTGGCTTCCAAAAGCAAAGTTGATGTCATAGTGTGGTGCATGGCCCCTATAGTGTTCAACTAGTGTGAGGGTCTCTTAACAAAGCTAGAGGAAAAACTAACCAAAATGTTGAACAATTAAGCATAAATAGTTTGGATGTGGAAACATCATTGTGTCATTCTGAGTGAGTGCTAGTACTATGACCACAAATCGCATAAATTGTTGAGAAATCAATAGGGAATCCATTAGGGTGATTTATCTTTACTTGATAATTGCTTGTGAAGATATGTTCTTTTCATAAAACAATTACCAAAACCATAAACCATGAAGATCACAAAAAGACAATGAACATAAGATGTAGGCTCCAAGCCAAGGCAAAACCCCTTCCAAAGGTAAAACCCAATATGCATTGCACCCTAACAGTGGAGCTTTCAATATGGTCCAGTTCAGGCCAGTTCTAGATGGTTTTTTAGGTGGAACTTTTGGGGAATAATGTAATCAATTGACTATGATCTTTTAGGGTATGAAACAACACTTTTAGGGGTTAAAGAGCCCTAGTTTATCCCTAGTGGTTCACCGAGCATAGTTTCCATAAGGTTCAAGCTCACTAAAAAATAAACTCGCATCCACCACCGAGCATAGTTTCTGCAAGGTTCAAGCTCACTAAAAAACAAACTCGCACCCACTGAGCATAGTTTTCGCAAGGTTCAAGCTCGTTAAAAAATGAACCCGCACCCACACAGAGCATATGTTCCCCCAGAGTTCAAGCTTGTTAAAAAAATTGAACCTACCTTCAGAGCATATGTTCCCCCAGAGTTCAAGCTTGGTAAAAAATGAACCTACCTTCAGAGCATATGTTCCCCCAGAGTTCAAGCTCATTAAAAAATGAACCTACCTCCGAGCATAGTTTCCACAAGGTTCAAGCTCGCTAAAAAATAAACCGCATCCACCATTGAGCAAAGTTTTCGTAAGGTTCAAGCTCATTAAAAAATGAACCCGCACCCACAAAGAGCATATGTTCCCCCAGAGTTCAAGCTCGTTAAAAAATGAACCTACCCTTGGTAAATAACCTTTGTGATTGCCATTACATCAACCTTTTGAGCCTTGGTTGTGTTCCTACCATCACCTCCATTCTTTTGGCCGATCATACGCTTCCACTTGATTGTTTACCTTTTTGAGGAACAGCTGCGATGAGTGGTCCTATTAGCCACCCTCTTCACATCACCATGTTTTGAGAAGTTCCAAGCTTACCCGGAACCAGTTGCTACCCTAGACACCACTCATTCCTCAAAAATGAGTCCTCTTTAAACCCTTTTCAGACTCGGTAAATATGAAAAGATTGTCGAGCTATTGGCCTTTCCAGCTCGCTAAAGTAATTGAAAGTGTCATCCCTTATGTAGATTTTAATTTTTTTGGACCTGAGGGATTATCTCACGAAAAAATTTCGAGCGTTTATCTTTTTCGGCTCGCTAAAGTGATCAAAAAGTCATCCCTCATGTAGATTTTAATATTTTTCGGACTTGAGGGATTATCTCACAAAAAAGTTCGAGCGTTTGTCTTTTTCGGCTCGCTAAAGTGATAAAAAATTCATCCATTTTGTATTATTTTAATCTTTTTCGGACCGAAGGGATTATGCTACGAAAAAGAACTACTGGAGTTTCCTTTTCATCCCTTTTTCAGACTCTCTAAACATGAAAAGGACCGAGTTGTCTTTGTCGTTAAACTCGTTAAAACAATAGCGACAAACTTGTCCACCCAGACAAGAACGAGTTTCACTGTCGTTAGACTCGCTTTCAATGATCATTTTGTAAACTTGTGCTATGATCCGGAAAGGTACATAAGAAGGAAGGCGGGATCTCGCTAGTCGATTCCAATCAAAGGAAGTGATTAGACTGCTCGGAGGGGGTATCGAATAAATGGTTGAATTAACCCCTTGAGTGGCGGGAACTGGGGGATTCTCTTCATGTTGTGAAGGAACAGGAAGATTGCCCCCAAGTTCATTGGACTCTGAAGTAACAAAAAGAATTTGAACAGTATCATTCTCACTCTCTTCGGGAAGGATATGATCTTCTGAAGGTAAAACTAAGTCGACTGCCATCTCGACCTGTTGACTTTGGTCAAGTATGGACTCAGAAGATTCGCTTTCAGTGATAGGTGTTTCGACCGACGGTTGAGTTATGTCAGTCAGATTTTCAACTAGTAAAGGACTTGGGGAGAGTTTCTTTTATTTAGATGGAAGTCGCTGCAGTGAAGTAGGATGGTTATGCAAGACCCTTTTGGCTTCACCCAAAAAAGGACAACAGTGAAGGGTATTGTTCCCTTCACATAACCTACATGGAACTTTGACCTTTCCTTTCTGTCCATAAACTTCATTATCACTAGTTGATGGTGTGCTGTCAACATTATCACCAGAGGTTGATGACACTAGTTGGTGCGAACGGGGGGGACCATTCTCTCAAGATTCGAAGAATGCACGGACAATCTCAATGAAAATGCAGATTATGCATGGAAATCTGGGTTTAGGAGCTTTAATGTGCAGGTTTTCACCAGCTGATGCATCCAAATCTATGGTTGCTTGATTGTCCCCTTGCTGAATTAGCTTCTTATTCTTCTCCTTACCTCTCTTCTTCTTCTTAGCCACTTATTTATTAGCATCACTACTTTCACCAAGCGAAGAGGAAGAAGGGGAGGGAGAAACAAACGAAGAAGAAGGCGAAGGGTCAACTTTAGTATCAACTAGATGTTGATTCATTGTTGAGGAATCATGTTATTTTGAACCACAGAGGTTGAGAATAGCCATACTGGCAGGCCAATAGTAAGTCCTGGAAGGGACAATGTGGCCATATGAGGAGGACCAATATTTCCCTAAGAAGTAAAAGGACTAGGATTCCCCTCCAAAGGGATTCCTTGATTGGTGGACTCCATTATCTCAACCTAAGATCAACGAAGGAAACATGGATGTTATTCTGAATTTAATAAATTTTAATGACGCTTTGACACAACTTTTCTTTTTTAATTTTTAAGAGTTGAGAAAAAGCTAAAGATGACTCTAGTCCCCTTCAATTTTAATGAGCCTGAAGTGACAAGTGCTCAGATGGACCTTTTCTTTTAAAGAGTCGAAAAGGAACGAAAGTGACTACTCTAGAAATCTAGACAAAGTGATTACCAAACCAATCGCAAAACTGCAAAATACACCTTGGTGATAAACTAAAGAGAAATTACCAAGGACTTATGTACGGTAGTCAATCTTCCCGAATGTTGTGTTCAGTGCATTGCGATCGATAGGGTGGCACTTCAAATAAACTCGCACCCACACAGAGCATATGTTCCCCCAGAGTTCAAGCTCATTAAAAAATGAACCTACCACTGAGCATATGTTCCCCCAGAATTCAAGCTCATTAAAAAATGAACCTACCTCTGAGCATATGTTCCCCCAGATTTCAAGCTCAATAAAAAATAAACCTACCCCCAGCATAGTTTCCGCAAGGTTCAAGCTCACTAAAAAATAAACCCGCACCCAAACTGAGCATATGTTATCGCATGGTTCAAGCTCGTTAAAAAATAAACCTACCACAGAGCATATGTTCCCCCAGAGTTCAAGCTCGTTAAAAAATGAACCTACCTTCGGTAAATAACCTTTGTGATTGCCATTACATTAGCCTTTTGAGCCATGGTTGTGTTCCTGCCATCACCTCCATTCTTTTCGCTGATCATACGCTCCCACTTGATTGTTTACCTTTTTGAGGAACAGCTGCGATGAGTGGTCCTATTAGCCACCCTCTTCACATCACCATGTTTTGAGAAGTTCCAAGCTTACCCGGAACCAGTTGCTACCCTAGACACCACTCGTTCCTCAAAAACGAGTCCTCTTTAAACCCTTTTCAGACTCGTTAAATATGAAAAGATTATCGAGCTATTGGCCTTTCCAGCTCGCTCAAGTAATTGAAAGTGCCATCTCTCATGTAGATTTTAATATTTTTCGGACTTGAGGGATTATCTCACGAAAAAGTTTGAGCGTTTGTCTTTTTCGGCTCGCTAAAGTGATCGAAAAGTCATCCCTTTTGTATTATTTTAATCTTTTTCAGACCTAAGGGATTATGCTACGAAAAAGAACTTCTGGAGTTTCCTTTTCGTCCCTTTTCAAACTCTCTAAACATGAAAAGGACCGAGTTATCTTTGTCGTTAAACTCGTTAAAACAATAGCAACAAACTGGTCCACCCAGACAAGAACGAGTTTCACTGTCGTTAGACTCGCTAAAACATAGCAACAGGTTTGCCCGGAGGGCAAATTATAGAACAAGTATATGTTATCCCCTCAAGCTTGACAAAAATAAAGAGGTAATGGTCAGCAATGACTAGGGAAAAAGGGAAGAAAACTTGAAGAATTTTATGGTAGTAGGTCGCTCTTGAACATGATACTTTCACTCCATCACCATGATTGAGTCGGGTTGGCTTATTTCATTCATTGGTCATTTCACCATTGGTCTTTCACACCATCCATTTTTGGGGTTAATGCTACCAATCCATCCCAGTGTTGTTGATATGTTCAAGAGAAGTCATTCAGTCGAGAATTCACCATCCAGTTAATGTCTCATCCACTGTAATACTTTCAACCTCCATTTTTCATGACCACCACTCCTGAACCTTATATCGTCGATCGTTTTCACCTCCAGAAAATCATTTGCTTGGTTTCATTTCGTAGATGTAGGATACATTAAGGCCCTCCTACAACGGGTCACTTCTTGTCGACATCAGCTCATTATCCAAGAAGTTGACTTAGAAATAACACTTTCAGTAATTTGAAGCTTGCATGCCTTAATGGCAAGTTTCTCACTTCTGCCAACAGGATGGCATCAATGGCCTTCGACCGAAAGATTTTGCGTGGTGTTCGACATCAGATCATATATTCACACCACGTGAATTGTAATGTAGTACCTTGGGGGTCATTATCATTATCGGTGATTCCTCTCATGTCTGTTAACAACTCACATCATTGGCTGGTAATCAGGCGATGTCTTTCCATGTTTGACTTTAGAACATCTTTTCAAATGGATCGACTTGTACATCGGGCGAAGATTGAATGAGTTTGAAGACCCTGGACCTAGTTTCATCCATCCGGGCTGTGATATATTCAGGGATATAAATACATCAAATGTACACAGAAGTTGCAGATGGTCATCCAAGCCAAGGAGGATGACTCTACATATGAAGAATCACCAGTCTGCAACTGTAGATGATTATTTGTTCTATGTACATGAAATGAATTTATAAAGCTGATCATGGGAATGTCCGCCTCAGCTAGATCATGAAAAATATATGATGATGATGTATTGTATTGTATCTTATACAGTTCACCTTCTAGTGTCGAAACCTCGGATCCTCATGTTAAAGCATTTCACCCGACATCAAAGATTTACGACTTCATGCTTTAGGGGGCAACTGTTATAGACATATTTGGGCACTTCAACCCCAATCTTATATGTCGATAAACTAGGGCTCTTTAACCCCTAAAAGTGTTGTTTCATACCCTAAAAGATCATGGTCAATTGATTACATCATTCCCCAAAAGTTCCACCTGAAAAACCATCCAGAACTGGCCTAAACTGGACCATACTGAAAGCTCCACTATCAGGGTGCAATGCATACTGACTTCTACACTAGCCAGGTGCAATGCATACTGAAGAGGCCTTTTGTGGGGTGCGATGAGCGAGAATGGACAAATGTCCGAGACAGTTTGCTAAGTGGATGCTCATGGAATCTTCTAGAAACTTCTCCTATGACACTTGCCTCTCTGAATTCGCCGAGGGATGAGTAAGAGATCCAAGAAATCTCCAAGTGGAACCAAAAACAACAAGTGGAATGACACTAATAAAAAACCCATAGATGACTCAAACCATTGCATACATCTATAAATGGATCCCTCATCTGAGAGATATAGAGACTGGAATTTTGTAATTTGTAAGGAAGTGTTGATAGTTTGTATCTGAGAAAGAGTATTGGGTGATCTTGCTTTTTCATGAGGTGAAGAGGGCTTTGATGCTGGTTCAGACAGCTGGGCTGTAATTCTTCCTTCTATTTTAATAAAGTTCTTTGAGTTTCCTCCATACAATTGTGTATTTGTGAATGTTGTTATTTGTGAATGTTATTGTATGTTCATTGTATTTCTGATTCTGCAATTCGTATGATATAATAGATCAAGATGCTTTGATGGTGTTTTGTTACTTTGTTTCTACAGGTATTCTCTAAGCGGGATAAGTAGGAGAAGAGGTGCAAGCTCTGTCAAGGGGGAGAGAGATCAAGCAAGGAGTTAAGCGGAAGATCCAGGTTGGTTACTTTGCCTCTCTCTTATCTATCATACATAGAGGAAACTTGCCATTGAGGCATGCAAGCTTCAAAGTACTGAAACGGTTATTTCTAAGTCAACTTCTTGGATAATGAGCTGATGTCGACAAGAAGTGACCTGTCGTAGGAGGGCCTTAATGTATCCCACATCTACGACACGAAAAGAAGCAAATGATTTTCTGGAGACAAAAATGATCGACGACACAAGGTTTAGGAATGGCAGTCATGAAAAATGGAGGTTGAAGGTATTGTGGTGGATGAGACATTAACTGGATGGTGAATTCTCGACTGAATGACTTCTCTTGAATTCTTGACTTTCCTTTTTAAAATTAGATCAATGTGAGAAATCTAGGACCCAAACACAAAGATAAAGACCTCCCACAAGATCCAAGTCAACCCTCCTTCTAAGATCTTCTGACAAGTTAAAGTCAACTGAAGTCAAAGCCTTCCAAATTTGGTCAAATATATGATTTTTGGCCCTTGCAACAAAATTTCGGTCCTTGCAACTAGGTTTGCAACTTTGGTCCTGTTGAAGGCTCGAAAATCGTTGTCTCAACAAGGGGGATAACCACCTGGTTTGGACCTTATGACAACTCCTTTTCCATTTGGAATAGTGGCTCCGACTGGGGATGATGGGACCAGTTTCCCCATCTATTTTTATGCTTGTGCTAACAGGATGATGTTTATGAGTTTTTTTGGAGTAATACTTAACCTCAAACTAATCTAATCTAACTAATAATCACGTGCAATTTGTCTTAATCAAAAATATTTATCTAACTATAACTATCATGGGAGTAACATTATATATGCGATCTAAAATGATATCTGAAAGTAATTGATAATAAAGATCATTAAATTACGATAATAAGTGAATCTGTTTAACAATGATTGTTTCATATAAAAAGTTATTCGAAACGATATGAGAGATATATAGCATAAAAATCATTCATTTATTTAGTATAAACTATAAAATCATCATCATACAATAGTGCAATAATGGCAATCTAAAATTCAAACTTTCATACATAAATAACTTGAAGATTATGTATTACTTGACGCATAAGTAAAAGGAATTAAGAGATAAAAGTATCATTTATAATACATTCTACTCATGTGCTCCAACAATATTGATCTACTTTCAAATCATCCAACATCGTCTAAGAGTACAGAAGTGCAATTTTAGTAGAAGATGTCAAATTCAAGTAGAAAATAAATCTTGTTCCATTAATTTCACCAGAACTTCCTCAAAGGGAGCAGAAGTGCATGTTCTGAAGAATGTTTTTGATAAAATTTCTGGACCCCTCTCTAAATGCATGAGAGGGGTTTAAATACTAACTTATGAAACTAAAAATAGATTATTACAAAAAACACTAAGGAGGTTTAAACGACCTACCTCAATTTAAGCAAAAAAAAAAAAAAATAGAAATGTGCATAATGACTAAACCTACATTCGATCTTTCAAATCACAAATATCTAGCATGGTCTTGTGGAGTGTAGGTTGGTCGGCTGCAGCTTTCAATTCTCTTGTAAACATGACATTGATGAGCCCTGGCACCATTTTCTTGGTAGAAACAATTAGGCATTTCAGGGTCATACATTCGCTGTGCGGTTTTACAAAATATTGCCAATATGTCTCCCAGTTTAACCTGATCACTTGCCTAATTGCTTATGTTCTTTCTTCTGCTACTTGTTTCCACTGTAATTCAAGTTGTTTTTGCATTTGGAAGGAAACCAGGAGTGGTTTCTGCCACAATATTAGCACTATGCAAATTTTCATTTACACTTTCAATGATGCTTTTTATCGCTGCTGCCGCATCCTCTGTTGCCTGTTCTACCTCTTTGAGCCGAGAACCCCAACTTGCGAATAAGATCTCCTCATGTGATTCATCCGGTTTGGGCATGTCGGCTCTTCTCCCATTCTCAAAATTTTGCCAAGTTATGAAATCTGAAACCTTTTTAAGAATTTCATCATATTCTAGTCGTAATTCCACAACTTGGCTCGTTAACTTGTTGCTTATTTCACAGTGAGAGTTCCACTGCGATATTTTTTGGCATAGCAATTATTTTTGTTGTATGAGCTGGGATTGAGGCTGAGTGCTTCTGTGACAAACTGATCGATCTTTGGGTCGTCCTTATGTAGATCTGTTATGATTTGTATCTGTGCCTCCTTACTTGCCAAGCTGCTTTGATGTTCTATTTGCATTTGTTGGAACTCCTGTTGTAACTTAGCCAATTGTATTTCTGCTTGTTGGTTGGTTTTGGCTTGCTGTAACTGTTGTTCTAGTGACAAAATTTTGTTTTCTTTTTCTTTAAGCAACAGTTGTACTTATGTTGCTTTGTCAATAGTTGTCGTAGCGTATGCACCTGCGAACTGCGAGAGCTTGGTGAGGTTGGCCGATGGGTCGGTGGATGAGTCTTTCCAGAGGACATCCATCGGCTCATTGTCTAGAGTGGTAGTAGTTGTGGATTCCAATTTTCTTTTCTTTCTCTGTCTCTTAACAACGACCTTGTGCTGTGGGCTGTAAAATACATCAAGAGGGGGAATTTCTTCTATTCTTAAAACAATCTCAGAGGTGGGGGTAACAGGAATGTGTTCTATTTCTTGAGTATTCACAGTTCCCCCTGTTATAATTTTTGGAGTTGTTTCTTGATGTGTCATTTGTGTCTCCGGTGCTTGTTCCTATGTGTTGAGTTTTTTGTTGAAATTATCCCACTCCTCTTCCAAATCAATTACCAGAGGCTTTATTAGCTATATAGGGGGAGTATGGGTTTCAGTCTGCTTGATGGTCGAAGTCTGTTCATCTATCTTTGCTATAGAGTGGGTTGTATCCTGGATTGATTCCCTACTCCTGCTTTTCTTATTTTCTGAAGACTTCTCGGATGCCTTTCCAAAATTGGTTTTAGATTTTTTCTTAGAGTCACCATCTATGCTTATGCTGGGAGTGGGCTCCCTTACTAGTTCAATTAACAATTGGTCCAATGGGGCCTTTGATACTCTTTTCTATATAGCTATAAAATGTTTCAAGACCCTCTCGATCAAAAAGTATCTACGCCATATACTTCACTTCTCTGAAGGCAATCTTCTGTAAGAAAACATCATCAAATGGGTCCTTCTCATGGCTGAATATTTTTACTTTGACCATAGTGGTAAAATCCTTAACAATACCGAATGGGTCATATTGTCTTCCGGGGAGCTTAGGTAATCGTAGAGACAAAATATTATCTACTTCCCTGAACGCATGTCCAAGGTCATGTAATGCAAACACTCCACATGACACAGGAAATTGAGGCCAAATGGCCTTCTTTGACTCCTTCAATGCTTTGCTCATCCCTCCTTCACTACATGTCTGATAGGCTATCTCTCTAGCCATTAATTTATCCAAGACATAAAAAGGGAGAACATGGGGAGAGGCGATGCTGCCAAACACTCTGATATATGTAAATGTCTCTTCCTCAAACCATCGGGCTATTGGGAGGATGTCTATCTCGGCTTCTTGGGAGAATCTGGGGGCATCTCGGTTATAAATTCGTTTATGGATGAGAAGCATAACCCCGTGACAAATCTTGAAAAAATGTGGTTCAAAATTGGATTCCCACATGTTTTTGTGGTAGATGTGAATAGGAAGTGGGTCTTGAATAGTCCACTTCCATCCCATAAGAGGGAATTTAGAACCAAAACAAATAGCGTCCATAACATAAGCACACATGAAAAATGGAGGGTAAACCCTCGAAGCAATACTCCTTTCCCTTCTATATTCTATAATTTCTTTAGCTAAATTATCAGACAGGATTTGTGCCCAATCTATTATTGTTGCATTAACGGCTGCATCTATTAAGGGCAGCCATTATGAGGAGAATTTGTTACTGTCAGGTTTGCCAAATAGTCTACAGAGCATAGTCACAGCAAAACAGAAAGGGGAACAATAGATGCGATGGCGTACATACCGTTTTTGTCTTTCTTGATTCTTTCTTCATTATTTGACCAATTCTTTGTGCAATCCACCGGGTCTTCATTTTCTTTGACAAATTTCTCAACAAATTGCCTGTTGTAGGTAACTTGTGGCTCTAGCAGGTGGTACATAAGCCTTAGGTTATTTGGAGTGAAAGATCCTATAACTTCCTGGCCTCCTGTTTTGAATTCTCTGTCAGATATATCAGCGTCGTCAATGATCCACTTAACCATGTCAGTATAGGGGATTATTTTCAATCGCGCGGCTATTCGGTGCAAAAATGAGCACGCAAGTTCATTTATGGAAGCATCAAAGGAATCACGCCCATCAACTATAATCGTTGTCTCAAGAATCCTTGGTTGTTCTTCCTCCAGTAACTGATACATAGCCTCCCATGTAGACGTCCCTGCTTCCTTATTACATGTGGTATCCGTGAACAGAGGAGTCATTTCCGACCTCTCAGAGGCGACTGCTTTCCCTTTCTTCACCATTGCTTTTGGCTCTCTGTTCCACGGCTTTTCCCTTAAAGTTTCAAGAGGAGCAGTTTATCGGATAAAAATGATACTGAACGCAGGAATGAATCGATGAAGAAAACCAGTAAAGGTGATAAAGGTGTTTTATTTGAAATCACGTAAGAAGATATCAAATCACTCTAAATGGACTTTCACACATAAATGCAATTAATTCTTCATAAATGCCTAGTAATGATCTGTTATCTTTTAACTTGAATGTCCATAATATTCACATCGTAAATCGGGAAACAATCTCCTAGGGTGGTGAGCCTTTAAACTGCGATAATATCAATTTTGCGATTTGCAAAGCAATATCGTAGATCGTTATATCGCATAATTTGTTTTCGTTTAACTTACCACTTTTTTTAGTTTGTGCGAGATGCGAGAAACAAACATCATTACTTATCAGGCCTCTTTTTAACGAATAATGGACCTCCACATGTGTTGATGGAAAGATTGAGAGGTGGGTCCAAGGCGAGATCACATTTCGCAATATCGGCATATAATAGGTTGAGGCTTGTGTCGTATGATTGAAATGTGATACAAGAAGGCTATTATACCATCGAAATCTCGCAAATGGCAATACTTCAGGGTAACCTCTTAAGAGAAGTATTTTATAAACAACGATGTTGCGATGCGAGACTTTAGCTTTTTAAAGAAGCTTTAAGGACTTTCTAACATTACGACTACTTTTTTATTATAGATTTACTTTTTTTATTGTTTCATTGTAGATCGTGGTGGGTTAGCAAGGTATCGTTTGTGATGCATTTCATGCTAAATAAGAAAAAGTAGCATTTAGATGGTTTTATAGGTTTTGTTTGATATCTTGATTTATTCTAAAAATAAAAGAAATATCTACATGCTAGGATTGATTTTTTGGGTATATGCATTTTTTGAAAGGGTCCCCATTTATTAAAGTAATATTTTACTACTAGCTTTAGTAAATGGGGGGTTGTTGACAAGCACAACACGTCCATGCAACTTTACACGTGTGAGAGATTTAGGGCAAAAAACCAATCTTTTAGACCCCACCCCCCCCCCCCCCCCCCCACCCTTCTCTTGTCTTCCTTAGACCTTTGCTCTTCTTTCTAGGCTTCTTTTTTGGTATTTTTCTTTCTTCTTGGCACAAGAATCAAACTTGCTTGCTTGTCTCTAAATGAGGTTAAAATTTCCTCTATTTATACACATCTAGGAGGTTGAATGGGTCCCTTCCAGGGCTGACTTGTCCAGGTAGGGTCGACTTGGTCCCGTGGGGACAAAATCAAAATTTTGACTCAAAGAAAATTCTTTTTCCACTTTCTTTTCAAAGTCCAAATGAGACTTGACTCTAGTACAATAATTTGACTCATGACAAATATTATTTTGACTCAAAGAACCCTAGAAGCATGAAGAACATGCTTGACCTAATTAACAAATTGACTTGAGCATGAAACCCATGCTTGAAAAATAATATTTATTTTTCTTCTTTTGCTTTTTACATGAAATACATAATGATACAAATGATTAAGCCCGAACCTAGTTACATTTTCCAATATTAACCACATCCCGGGAGGTACAAGCCATGGATGAATTTGGACTGGCCAGATGGTGAGGTTGGGAGGTGGAGCTCAAACCCAAGCCTATGAATTAGACTACTTCAATTGGTTCAATGAGCAACTGATTGTGATAAATGATTTTTGCTATGATCCCAAGCTAGTCTTGCCCCCCAACGAGCAAATGCTAATTTTTGTGAGTGTATGATGTTGTAATTTATGTTTTTATGTTTGTTGATTTTTATGTATTTTTAAAATTTTAGATGTTTTTGGTGGTACAATGTAATAATCATGAACTTGTTTCTTGTCACAAATGTTATGCCTCAGATATTAGAAGGAGAGTCTCCTTATGTTCATCAGGGAGCTACTAGAGATGTGGAGCCTGCAACAGAGTGTTAGGAGGAGGATTTAGGTGAGGAGGATGACCATATTGAGCTCAGGCAGGTGCAACGAAACCTTGAGAAACTCACTATGAGTGTCCCATTTACTAGATTAGAGGAGGTTCTGAGGTACATGCAACATCACACAATATGTATGTCTCGTCTTCTTCATTGTATGACCATGTTTTATCAGGCTCATTAAGACTCATTTGAGGATTAGTCTTTAGCCTTCTAGTGTTAGTGTACTCCTTTTGGGGAATTTTTTGGACATTAGTGTTTAGTTATGGGCCTTTGTGCCCAATTTTGACACCATATCATATTTATGTGTTTATCTTGATGTATGCAGACTTATATTTTCTATATATATACATATGTGTTTCCACTGTTACTTATGGTTGTTTACAATGATGATGCAAACATGTCCATGCATTTATGTACATGCATGTTTGCTTCCTTGTGTTTATAAATGTGATAGATGCCATTTTAACACATAGTTAGCTAAAGTATTAGAACTCCTAGGGATATGTTCATATATATTGTATTGAAATGAACGCTCAAGAAGATGTACCCAGAGATAGTGATAAAATAACACATGATGCTTAACATGGTAAACACGATTCAATTCAGATACCATGAGTTGCGAGTCTAGATTAACCATCAACTAACATATGCCTAGAGCTATGTCCTTGGTTAAGAGTTCAATGATTGAATTGTACTCCAACATTATTGGTAGTAGGGTCTAAAAAGATGCCCCTTGAACTTGTGAGTTCGTCAATAGGTGAAATTATCACCCAAGCAGTGTAAGCAACATTTTGGGAACCATAATTGGTGCCATTGGCATATTAATGTAGATAGAAGAGGGTACAAACATTTACAAACCAAGTACCAAACATGATACGTAGCGAACCGAAATGTATCACACATGCTGAAAATAAAACAACATCACGCACTATATACATATGAATAAAGCACAATGCCCAGGGATCTAGGTATAATAATTTTGCAAATAGAGCCCATTATGGGGCTAAGAGAGAGGATTGCCATCATAGTCTGCCAACACATATAGCCCCTTCTTCAACACATGTTTAACGATGTGGAGGCTAGATGTGAAGATTAGATATCTATCCTTTTTGCTTTCAAAAACAAAAATATAAAATCCTTTTCTATAGTACAAAATAACAATTGGCTCATGATATACCTAATTTTTAGAAATCCAATCTAGAAGAGAGTTAGGATTGGGCCAAAGGCTTGTAAACTTACCAGCTAAACCTCTTTCCTCAAGGATATTGATGTTCTTTTTTGCCACAAAGGGCTCCAAGTCAAGATTAGGGATCATTTCCTCCCTTTTTTGAAATCTACATTTCTCATGGCAATTCTGACCAACTAAACAAGAACCTTTGGACAGAGAAGCACTATCTACTTCATCAGGATTAGGAGAACCACCCATTGAGAAGTTGACGAATATAAATCACCAAAGAAAGCTAAGAAACCAACCAATCTTCATGTGAGAATAAAGATTCCTATAACTAAATACATATCTCTTCACATAAAAGGCACCCAACATCAAACTTGCAAAAGGAACAACATGTGGGTGGGTTGAGGAGATCAACTTTCCATAGATCTCGACTTCTACAGAAAGTGGCGACGCAACGGGTTCTTTTCATATCTCGAATTAATGTTGTTTATGTTATGAATTGAAATGGTTTCCAATTTGTTTAATTATGTTATATGTAACTTGCATCTATAAATATGATGATATTTCCATTGATTGGTTAATTGTGCTTACAAAATTAGGCATTGCCATGTTTGCATGCATTAATTAGTTAATAGTAGGACAATGAAGAAAGCTATTATAGGAAGAAGAGTGGTAATTGGTGGTTTTAAGAAGTACCTAGTACCCTCAACAAAATACAAAGGGTGTTGAGTATGTTACATTAGGCATATGTGGTTGAGCTGTTGTGGTTTAGTGAATTATAAATAAATAATTAGATTATCGAAGTCTTCATCACATATAGTTGATTGAGAAATAATCCAACTCTCCACCATGTATATCTTTTGTTATTTTTAAGTTTATTATTATTATATTATGATCTTGTCATTATGTGCAATATCAGACAATTAGATGGAGATAGACCGAGGAAATAAATAACCATATCCATAAAAAATTATAGTAAGTTAATTTTTTCTCCCAAGGAAAAATCTTAGTTTTATTAATGAAAACAAAATTACATGTTCTAGATGCTCATCTCAGCATTCAGCGAAACCATTCGAAACTCGTGTTCACAAGACAGTACATAAAAAACTACTCCAAAAAGGAAGAAATTTGGTTACCCTTTTCTCCCTTTCTTCTTTTCTACCTTCCACCATCCTCCATGATTTGGAGTGGTCATACAACTGCTAGTTGTTTCTCTTCAATTATCCTTGTATATTCCTTATCAGAATCTGAACTTTCAGAAACGTGGTGTCGTTTGAAATGGGATAGTTAGAAATGATTTGCCGCTTCATGATTTGCATCCCCATTTGTCCCATTTTCTTGTGGATTCTGGGTTACATCATTGGTAGGAGGGATATTTTCCTCCTCATCCTCTTCGTCTTCAGACTGCTGTTCTGGAAATTGCCATCCCTTGGGTTTCTTCCTTGGTTTCTTTTTTCCTTCTTGGCTCTTTCTTGGCCACAGGACATGTATTCTGAAGATGTCCTGTTTGTCTACATATACGACACCTGAAAGCCGTGTTTTCAAAATCTAAAAATTGAGTCCAACACTGTTTGTTATGTGTCAAGAGGATGCGGTCCGACAAACCTTTGCTGAGATCCACCTCCACACAAATTCTGGGAAACATGTAGATTCACTCTTCGACTCTTTGTGTATCTGTCTTTATGTAATGCCCAATGAGATTCCTGATTCCTTCTAGCACTTTATGATGCCAGAAATGAAGTGGTAGATTGTGCAATCTAACCCAAACCAACATTCTTGATACCACCATTGTATTGGCATCAAAATCTGGAAACCATGGGGTGACAAAATGTCCCACATTTCCCCAGAACTAGGGGCCCTCTTGTAAAATATACTCTCGTGTCTTCGATGATTCAAACTTTACTATAAAGAAACCCCTGGAACATAGGTGAATCTCACAATTTGTTGTCCAAGTTGTGAAAATCCACTGAAATAGATCCATTGGTTTGGGCCAGAAGCCATTGAATCTGCATATGACTGCCTGGGATTCAAAAGTTGTGCATAGATCATTTGTTTCTGAGATATCTACAGCCAAAGTTGGGACTTGATTTAGCTGCTCCACAATATAGGGGTTGGGCATATTGAGAGGTTGTTCTGTTTTGGTTGATGCAACGAATTTCCCTTGGAGGACGTCTTTGAATGATGTACCTTCATTTACTAGTCCTTTATTCGACTCTGATCCTTTGGAACTAGATTCGGGCAGTCTCCCTGTTATGAAACCAGCTCAAGAAAAGATAGAAAAGATAGATCAACGTCTTAGAATTCAGCCTCTTCGAGGGGGAAACCTCATTTACATTACATAAATGAACAATTCTTGGATGATACAAATGAAAAGACCTCCTTTCTATATATAGGAGTCTAAGGGGTTATAACATAATCAAAGCCGGCATAACAATAATAATGTAAGGGCACAATAATAACAATAGTGGGCTTCTATGGGGCACAATAGTAACAATATGGGCACTACATGGGTACATCAATATAATAAGTGGGTTATACTAATAACAATAAGGGGTTACACTAGTAGTATAGGGGCCTAACATGCCCCTCTCCTTCAAAAAGCGTTGTCCTCAATGCTTGAGTAGTTCTTGATGCTTCTGTATAAAATTCTTGTCCTCCCATGTGGAATATTCAGCGGGTAAGTTCTTCCACTTGATGAGATACTTTGAAATTGATCGATTTCGTAGCTGTCGGGTTCTTGTTTTCGTGACTGCTTTAGGTTCCAATATGATTTTTCCTTCCTCTTCAATTTCTGGCAATATTGCTTGAATTGGGATCTTTTGCAACTTTTGAATAAGTGGCCATACTTCTTTGTCCTTGTTCCATTCATCCCTTGCTTTGTTTATCCAATCTGGTTGGATAATATAAATAGCACAAAACAATGCTTCCACATCCTCATCCTTGAAGAGTCTTCCCATTCGGTAAGGTCGCCATTTTTTAAGTGCATGTAGTATTGCCAACGTTTCCTTCTCATAAATAGCTTGCTTGAGATGTAGCAGGAAAAATACCCAATCACCTACATCAAAACATTTTTCACTATGGTGCTGATCTACCTATTGTTTCCTTTTATTTTGCACCGAAGTGGCGTTATCCTTTAAAAGTTGGAGAACTTGCTGTTGATGCTCGATGTGATCTTTCTCTGCTTGAACCTTTTTCTTCTTGATATGTCCTTCTATCTTTTGAGGAGTGGTAATTTCTTCCAGTCCTTTACAAGATATGGTCGGATTCATTTCTTGATGCCCGATGTGATCTTTCACTTCTTGAACATTTTTCTTCTTGATATGTCCTTCTATCTTGAGAGTTTGAGGAGTGGTAATTCTTGCCAATGCTTTACAAGATATGGTTTGATTCATTTCTTCTTTCTCTGGGGTGGTGTCCTGGCGTATATCCTCTTCTTTTGATGTTTCTTGATCCTTTTCTTTCTCCTCTTCATATTCTATGTAAAATAATTTCTTCTCAACACACCTATGACCTTTAGTGCATTTGTTATCACAATTGTAACAAAGCCCTTTTTCTCTTTTTTCTTCCAATTGTTGTGGTGTAACCCTTGTAAGTTGTGGAAGGCTGGGAGAAACAACACTTCCATCTTTATAGTTGTGAGGGGTATGCTTCCTGGTTTCCATAATTTTGCTTTCCATTATGTCACAAAGCCCTTTTACTCTTTCCAATTGTTGTGGTGTTGCTATAAAGAAGGTGTTTCTCTTTGTATCCTCATAATGTGCTACCATTTCCTCCGTGAAAATTGACCATGTAACAAGTTTTTTACGAGAACAAAGCCCTTCATACCATAAAAATTGATCTGGTTCTAAATATGAAGATGCAATACATACCTTTTGTAACAGTTGTACACCATGTAGATCAAAATATTGCTCCATCTGAAGTATCCAATTTACCGGATCCTTGCCATCAAACTTCCTCATCTTGCTTTTTCTTGATTTTAGGAGCTCGACCTTGAAACGACTGTAACTCTGTATTTTCAGATCTTTAAGTTCTGAAATTGTGAACTATAGTAGCCCTCTGTGTCCTCTTTCCAATGCCACCAATCTGATCCAAATTGGATTCTCTAAGAAATAGTTATGCACAATCTCCCAAGATGACCTGATTATAGACCTTTCCAGAAGAGCGAAATTGTATGAAGTGTCACGTGTCCTTGTTTCAACCTTTGGATCTAAAAAATGCACACAAGAAACTACAGTCCATCCTCTTTCTGTACCTTCTTACGAAATTTAAATCCGATCCCCAAAGAGAAAGTTATGACGATTTTCCCCAGGTCACCTGTTTTGAATGTAATTCAGGAGTTTGCAAAAAGACCAACTTCCTCAGATCATATCCCGCAAATGTCGCGTGAAAAGCTATGAAATTCGGACCCAAGGTTCAGCGCGATTTCTTCTCAAATGGGTTTTTTTTGCGACTTCTGAAACATCACAGGAAAAAAGTTATAGCGAAAATGCCACGATGACCTTTTTGGAGCAGCGAAACCCTAGAATCCAAAGCTCTGATACCAAATGTTATGAAACCAGCTCAAGAAAAGATAGAAAAGATAGATCAACGCCTTAGAATTCAGCCTCTTCAAGGAGGCAACCTCCTTTACATTACATAAATGAACAATTCTTGGATGATACAAATGAAAAGACCTCCTTTCTATATATAGGAGTCTAAGGGGTTATAACATAATCAAAGCCAACATAACAATAATAATGTAAGGGCACAATAATAACAATAGTGGGCTTCTATGGGGCACAATAGTAACAATATGGGCACTACATGGGTACATGAATATAATAAGTGGGTTATACTAATAACAATAAGGGGTTACACTAGTAGTATAGGGGCCTAACATCCCCCCTCAACCTTAGATTGATAGAAATTGAGGAATTTCGATCTATGCCTTGACTTAGGAGCAATTTTCCTTTTGAGGAGATCTACTTGCACAAATGAGACTTTGCATTTCCAGCGTGATATTTGTTCTTTTATAGATCTCTCATTTCAGATCCATTACCAAGAAATCCTTTCGAACCCCGATAAGAAGAGTTCTTCCATCTGGAATCTTTGCACAAATTTGATAGGAGTCCTCTGCTTCCAGATCTAGTATATGATTATTATTTGAACACCTCGCTGTCAGATCTGAGCTTATATGAGGTAGATCTGCATTTATTGGAGCTTCAGCAGTTCGACGCATATCCTGACCTGTGTATAATAAAGGTGCTATCCATGCAGGGATTAGGTTGAGGTCTCCAATTCTAATAACATTTGAGAACCATTGTTTCAAATATAGATCTACAAGCCAATATACTTGTCTGTGAACCCCATGTTCCTGATCTGGAGCAATTGGGTCAGATCTCCAGAGATTAGCCACACCATGTTCTCGATATGGAGGAATTAGGCCAGACTTCCAAAGATTAGCCACCGCATGAGGGAGGAGATCTGGTTTGATAATGTAGCAACCTGTCTCTCGGAGCTTATCTCTCCTGTCAGGCAGCGTTGCAAGCCTATATCTATTGACAATGGTCCTAATAGAATCCACGCCACCGGTTATGCTCGTCCAATACCTCGTTTCAAGAGATCCCCTAGATCCCACCAACTCCCTCCCAAAGCCAATCCTTCCTTTAACACCCGTTGAGTCGCCCGATCCATAAGACACTCTGCTCGCTTGAGGTAAGCACACATGCCATCACAAACGAGATTTGAAACCCTATTGATTGTTCCGGCCATCACTTCGCTCTCCGATATATCTTGTATTTTCATATGAATGAAAATATTATTTATAATAAATTAATCTTATAGCAAAGAGATCCTCTTTCCCATTAAAAAAAATTAAGAAAAATTCTAAAAATTTGAGATATAAATAAAGTTTTATTGCGATCCAAAAACCATATACGAAGGCTAAATTTTTTTGCCCAATTATAAATCAACCTAAATTATAAAAGTTTTAATAAAAAATAACTATATATCTCTAAATTTAAAAAATCATATATAACATTAAAAAAAATAATAATTGAATCCCTATCACAAATTTACCTTGCTTTAATTAAATTTCCACCCTATTTTTGAAATTATATCTTATTTAATAATTAAATATAATAAAATATTTGTTCCCTCAAAATGTATGTTCCCATATAATCTCTGAAAACTTTTCAAAACCTATATATATATGTGTAATTTGATTCAAACGTCTCATCTATATATATATCACACCTATTTTCCGGTGATTTTATTTTATTCTACTAATTGAGAAGACCAAGCAAATATATTGCTGACAAGGCCGAGACCCGCAGAAAACCAGTCCCAACCCTTCCCTTCGTCAGCTGGCCATGGCGTCCGACTATGACGGCCTTCGGGATTTTAAAGGATTCAGACATTCTCCCAAGCCTAATGGACCGACACTGCAACTGAAACCACTAACAATATTTGATAATTTCGCGGACTCTATGTCGGGCTTTATGGATTCTGTTGTTCACAATTTCTTAGCTCCTTTTACAGAATTTCCAAGCAAAATGGGGCAGGATGGGCAGGGCCTCACCGGGACGTATGGGGTTCAATCACCGCTGCCGTTCAGTAGCATGTTGGTTTCCAACTTTTGGTGGCCACTGCTGCGTTCATCACTGTCACCGGGCGATGGTATTAATAATATTAATATTGATAATAAGGATAATAATAATAATATAGAGCGAGGCAAGCCGTTCAGGAGGAGGAATTCAGTAGCACCAAGGCTTCCCTCAGATGGAATTGAGTGGGGAAGTGAGAGAGGACCGGCATTTCTAGGTCAAGTTTTTAGCGTGGTTAATCCCTCCGGCACGGGTCTTCTGCCTGTTAACCGTGCTGTCGATCCACCATTCCTGCGGAGGTACACTAATGTTTGCAGTTCTTGGTTTAATGTAATAAATTTTCTATATACGTTTAGTCCGTTTTTCATTTTCTCCTATTGATGAATTTTACTTATGGTACAAAAACCAAGCCCTTAATTTCACCTTTCAATACTTTTTGCTAGCCAATTTCTACTGACTTATCAAATTCACCGAAACTAGATCACCATTTGGTCATATCTTATGTTGTTATCGATAATGTCGCAGCGAGACTTTTAGAATTTACATTGATATCCTCACAGGGTTTTAGATATCTTAGGAAAACTGACTTCGTGAATACAACGACAGAAATGCATAAACATAAAATACCCTGTGGACCCGTTGATTTGATGGCCGCGGCGGATTGCTTACACCTCCCTGATTACCACTCGTCCTGTGACTGAGAGAGGCTTACAAACCAATCCGACCGTAGTGGTGCCCTTCCAACTCGATAATCAGTAACACTCTCAGTTGACCTATGTCCTCACATTTCTTAAATATAAAACTTTCTACACCACTGACATATCCCTTGAAAAATTTCAAGTAATTGTTTTGGAGAGGTAGAAACAATGGTCAAGGGTTCTCATTACTAAGCATTTCGTGTCAGCATTGATCTAAGCAGATGTTTTATGTATCACGAATCATGTTCTAGGATAACCGAGCAGCCCATTCTCTGATACCACATTCACATTCTTAACACTAGGCCAGTGTTACCAGAATTAAGAAACGCAAAGCGAACATGAAAATTTACAGGTTTCACAAAAGTAAAGTTTTCTGGGTATTTTTTTGTAATATATATGTTAAATATTATTTTTTTTGAAAATTTTACAAACCATTCAATTTATATAGAGAAGGAGTTATCATATTTATATTCATCCACAAAGATTAAGAAAACTCTAGCCATTTTGCTTATACGGGACATATTCATATTTATAACTAATTGACCAGATAGACGTACAAATTTACAATAGAACCGTGCCCAAGTGGTCATTGATGTCCGACAAGCACAAACTGAGTCAAACTGAGACTAATTTTTAATTGGACAAATCGAGCTTTCAACTTTGGCCCTTCAGAATTCAAGGGCCTGTTCCTATTTCATGAGTTGTTGAACCGTTCGCCCAAAATTTCTTATTAAACTGTACAAGCGATTGTTTCATTGACCAATGCCCAAAGCGAGTTTTGACTAAACTATATGGTGCTGGGCATTGCTAGATTGAAGGAAATGAATGTCGATGAGACCGGATGGACTTGTTCCAATAGGATCACAGATGCCAAGTCTAGTAAGACACATAATTCTAGTAGAGTTCATTCTCTCCCCTGAACAACCAGATAATGACTCTGACCCACAAGACCAATCCCTCCAGAGTCCACCTGTAGTAACTAGTAACCCTTGCTCTCCCTTGCTGCAACGGCTTTATTGGGTAGTCTTGATACCTTCACGGTTTATGCCTATATTAAAAAACAAAACTATTTGTTCTGGTTGATCCTAGAAGTACACTCTACATTCTTGATAAGAAACATGTTAAATGATTGGGCTTCCTTCATGATGCTTCTGAATGTTTCAGTATCAGCTTCTCAGGCCACAAACATATTCGTTGTGAAGGTGTGGTGCACAATATGGAGTTTATAGCGGATGATCATACTTAAGGATGACTTATGTCACAAACATTGGAGGGTTGGATGTTGTTTTGGGTATTCAGTGGCCTAAAACCAGGGACCCACTTCCATCACCATTTCGAGAACCCACTTCAATCACCATTTCGAGAAGTTCCTTCCCTTTCACCAAGATGGTTGTGAATACATTATTGAAGGTCTTACACCTAAAGTATCCTAACTATTGACCCCTAAAACATATCCAAACTCTTGGAGGGTCATTTTGGCTTCATGGATCTCTTGTACTGTATGGAGGCAGTTGCTTGTTAACAAACCCATTTTCCAGGCCTATCTACGATTCTACCCCTCTCCAGATATGTAAAGTGGGTTTTCAGCGGATGTCCATAGAACTTCCACATGATAGTGTAGAAATTTTTTGACCTAAAGCAATTAATGCAACTTCAGAAATTTCACCTCTTTCCTAGAGGTTTCTTGGATCTTGACCCTGTGAGTTTTCAGCCTTAGGGCTGTTATGAAATATGAAAAAACAAAAGCAACAGAAGACAATATTTCACCTCTTAACAGCCCCAATCAATGAGTTTCAGCTCTGTAGGGCAATCTTATCATGCAAAAATAAGATTTGAAAATCACCTTATAACAGCAATAATTACAGAAGTACATCTGCTCCGTCTTCTTCAAATTAATGTTAAATCACTTATCAATTTCAGCCTTAATTTATGTCAAATCAGCAAGACGTACTCATGCTGGAAATTACCAAACCATGAATAAATAGATAGCTGAAAATCAAATATTCAGTAAGACAATTGTTGGAGAGTTGAAAACTTCATATGTATATTTAAAGATGAAATTCATGTAGCCTCGTACCAAGACTAGTACAATCCTCTAGCTCTCCAAAACCCTAGATAGGGAAAACCAAGAAAAACCCTAGCCAACACCAAAGATTCTCCACAAACTAGCATCAACACTAGCGAGCCTCCTCAGCAAGAGGTCTTGTTTTCTTCTCCACTTGAACAAGTACAATCTAGGGTTTATCCCAAGCCTCAACTTCTTGCCTCATTAGGGTAGAAACCCTAACCCTAGAAATCTCCAAGAAACCCTAGTTCCTTAAACAAGAGAGGTAAAATACAAATGAAGATGAACAAGAGAGAGTGAGATACTAGTGCTCCTCTGATTACATATCTAACACGATAGTGCCCAAGAATGATAATAAGTTATGAAAGGACTCTCTTCTTCCTCTATATATATGAGAGGTAAGTGAGGCCAACAATACATATGTGGGCCTAAACCCTTGCAAGCAACCTACAAAGTCACAAGTAGGTTCACGCATTTGGAGTGCTACACTCCAAGGTATGCAAGTTTGTTATTTTTCAAATGCCAGTTTTAGATTAAATGTCTCATGTAGTTATTTTAACTTCAGAAATTATTTTACTCAGTAAATAATTTTTTCCTCAGTAAAACTACAAACATAAAATTCTCTAACACTTTAACTCAGCAAACAATGGTAAAAAATATTGTAGAAAATAACCTAGAAAAATCAGACAAGAAGAACAATTATTTTAACTCTCCAGTCTCTCTTCATTAATTTTTCTCAGAGAAATTATAGGCTCCCTTACCAGGGAAAATGACCCTTTGAAAATTCATAGAAGATACAGCTAATGGAACCTGGCAAAATTGGCCCCCAAAAATTCATCCCGCACTTGTGTGGCTTCAACCCTCTCGGCCTCTCCAAGTTTTCCGCACACCTTGGCCTCACTCTCAATCAAATCTCAGCTCTCCTCTTGTGTGGCTTCAACCCTCTCGGCCCCTCCTAGTTTGCCGCACACCTCGGCCTCACTCTCAATCAAATCTCAGCCCTCCTCTTGTCTGCTCCACTTGCAAAATTGTGCTGACTCAAACCCCTAGCTGTACACTTTTCTGATTTCTTCAACCTGTGAATTTCGCTTACCAAATCTGCACTGTGACTCATGCAAATATTTTAGAAAATCTCTATCTGAATTTTTCTCGTGTGTCTCCATCCTCTCCCATAGGTTCTCTTTATAATTTTTCCATAGGACAAATTCCTAATCTCCAAAGTGATAAGGGCTAGGATTAAATCTTAGCCTTTGTAGATTAATGATGGAGATTAGATCTAAGTCACTTAAATAATTTAATATTTATCCCTAGGTAAACATTACCCCAAAGTCAACATTAATAAAATAATTAATCAATGTACTTTTCGTAAGTTAAAAACTTAGGAAGGAGATTCCAGGCTCGACCCAAGGTGTGGACGAGGGAAGGGAGAGGCTAACCCTATGTGGACCCTGTTACCCATCACTTTGTGGGTGATATCCCCAGGAGAATTTTTTTCTCTATGATGAGCCTCAACTGGCAGAAAGCAACCCCTTGATGCCTCCTACTAGCTCGTTGTGCCATTTCTCTGCCACCTGAGCCAACGATGTGGTCCTTCACCCACCTGTATTGATCGTATGTTTGAAGGTGGGCCTTCTGAAGCTAAAGGTATGTCTTGTCATTTCGTAATTGAGTATTGGGTTTAATTATCATGGATACGTATGGGTATGGATTGATGGGGGGAATTGGTGGAAAGAGTGGGCTTAGTTTGTACTCTTGTCTCTTGATCTCTTTTGGTTGTTACCCTTGGATGTTAGCCCCGTGGGATCTCCTTTATTGACCATTTGGTTTTAGGGTGGTACTACTTGGGAAACTTGACTTTGGGTTCGTTGTCGCACAAAGTGTCTAGGCACTGCGACAACTCTCAGAGTAAGCGCTGTCACTCTTAATCCTTATACTCCGTTTAGACTCTCTCCTAGACAAGTCAAGGGGGTAGTCCCCAAGGTAAATGGGTAAGGATAGCCTGTGAAACACAGACTCTAGGAGATTTTAATGATGGACAACTTGATGAATCTATAGCAAGTCTCGGTCAATTAAGATAGATAAATCAAAATAAGACACAATCACAAGATATAAATGACTATAGACTAGTGCCTTTTATATTTGAATTAACCATCCACTAAATAAAACAAGTTATCCAAAACAATTTTCCAATATGTGACGAATAATGACAATCATGAATAATCAATATAAACGCCCAAAACTGTATCATGCAAGAGATTACAGAAGAATGATTTTCGTTAGGAATCCAGATCTAGAACAATTAACTTTCTCCAATAGTCAATATAATTTAAAACATTTATCGCACCTTGACCATAGAAAAATTACTTACCATGAAAAGAAACCAAGGAACTTTAGATAAACAATTTAATTATTCCTTAGACGAATTGCTTTAATGTGAAAAATAAAGAAGTAAAACAAATCAACGGGTTAATAAATCGAATTTTTAATGGGCCGAAGGCCACATTATTATTTTTTAATGTTTAAGCACAAATCCCTTAATTTATTTTATTCTTTAGTCACCATAATTTTTTTTTTTAGGTTTTTTTTTTAAATATTTTTTTTAATGTTTTAGATTTTTTAATGAAAATCATAATACAATCAAAACCATAAATAAAAAAAAAGAAAAAAAAGAAAATCAAAATCAAATAAAAAAAATTAAGAAAATCAAAATCAATTCAAAATGTTAAAAAATAAAAGTCAAAACAGCAAATCGAAAATAAAACAAAATGAAAAAATAAAATCGAATTTAAAAAATAAAAGGGGCCTAACCTAAGTCGAAAATCAAATGAAACTAAAAAAAATGTGCATACACTAACCCTAACTATATACAAACGAAATAATAATAATAAAAAAATTGAATGAAAAATAAATCGGGTAAAAAGAAACTAACCCTGAGTATCATAAAATACAACTGAAGCTCAAATAAAAAAAAACGAATGTGTGCTTGCTGTTGGTGTAGGATGACGACATGAGATCAACTTGACAGTGGAGGAGAAGAGGCGCAGGTTTTGCAGATGAAGGAAAGGTTGTGGAGAGTTGTAGCCGCAGCAAGAGGATGTGGGTGAGGAGTTCAATGAGCAGGGACAAAGCAGCGAGGGGATATGAAGGTAGAGGTAGCGTTGAGGGCGAGGGAAGAATGGAAGCCATCGGATGGATGAAACAGCGAGACCTTTGTTGAAGAACGTGAAGGGTATGTGAGTGAATTCAACAAGAGGAAGCCGAGAGGGATGGCGCGGATGTTTGTGTGCGTTTGGACAATGGAAAGGAGGAAAGGAGCCGGGCAGGGACGATGGGAAAGGGAATACGAACACCAAGGGAGGAAATCGTAATGCAAGATGGTGGCTGTGAGGGATGGACGCAAGGTATGCAAACAACTGCAGGTCAATGGCAAGGAGAGGGTTGCTAAAGGAGAACTGTAAAATGCGTGGAAGGAGCAGCAGACAGAATGAGGGACGACGTAGGGAGAGTGAGAGCCACGAATGCAGGAGAAAACACAGGTCAAGTTGGACACATGTTTGAGGAGTATGGCAGCAGATTTCGTTTTTCTTGCAGGCTTCAGATAGACGAACGCTGGACGAATAGCATTGACAACGAGGGCTGTAATTTTTTTCGAAATTTGCACAATAAACCCTAAAACCAGGCAGCAAATCAATCTGCAAAAATTGTGGCCCAGAACTTCTTTAAATCCACCAAAACCTCTTTAAAAAATTTCCAGAAATCTTAATTTAAAATTTTGAATCTACCTGCTTCAGATTTAACCCTGAAACCCTCACAAAATTTCTAGATCAAAAATAAAAAATTTAAATTTAAATCCTTGGACTGCAAAAATCTGGATAGAATCCCTGCAAAAATGATGTTGATGAACCCTAGAGATCCAGATCTTACCCTCTAGGGCCTAGATCTGGACTCTCCACAGTTTTCTTCTTCAGATCTGTAGCTGCAAGACAACAAGAAACACCCAAACGATATATAAGATGATAAAACTAAAACCCAGCAAAACCCAAGTCAGAAAACCAAAAATAATTACAGATCTATGCATAGGAGTGGCAGATCTATCAGATCTGGGGAGTGTGAGTCCAACGCCGCTCCCAGATCTGACAATCTAAAGCCCTCAACAACCAGATTCATCAAAATCGCACGTAAAAAATTTAAAATTTTAAAGCTTAAAGGAGGTAATGAGCTCAAAACCCTTCATGCATCACCAGTAACAATCTTATGATAAGCCTGGGATCAAATTAATCTGGGCTCTTTAGAAAACACAGATCGGGAGTTGGCTGGTCCCACTGAAAACTTCCTCGAACGCCCAATGATCTAAAAATCAAGACTTTCCTGCAAAACTCAATTCAGCCATCAAAACAGAGCGAGAAAATGATAATAAAATTCAGAGAAATAGAGATACCTGCTATTACATTCAAATTCAAATTATCACTTAAACCCCAGAGACTGGTCAAGATACCTGTACTCAAATCATTCTTCAGAAGCTATTATCAATGGCTAAAAAAGGTTTACACATGAAAAATGACACATCTTACAGTGTTTCCCTGAAAAGTAATACTGACGAAAATTAACCCCAAAGTCTTTCTTTATTATCCGAATAAAAATTATATGAGCTTTTTGCTTAGCACACGACTCAAAGGTCGGATGAATTGACTGAAAAATGACATCCTATTTAAAGATAAATCCTCCAACGGCTTGTTCGAGTGATCCTCAATCTCGACCGTTGATGAGGATCAAAACTTCTTTTAATCTCATCCGTTGAAATTTTAAATTCTCGAGGAAATTCGATTTTTTCAATTAAATGCATTTTAATTAATTCAAAAATTAAATTTTGAATTAATTTCTTCAAAATTTTGATTTTGACTTAACCCCAACGACCAAAGGCTTAAAATTTAGCAAAATAATCAATTTACCTTAGTCCTGGGACCTCTTAAAATTTAATTTTTAAGGACTATCACCACGTGGGCAAAAGCCATTGCATGAGCCCTACCCCATCCATGGCCATCACCTTGGTTCCATAGGCACTAGATGAGCCTCCTTTACCATTCAGGAACCCATGATTGTCCCAACCCTTAGAGGGCAATGAACCGACCTACCTTAAAGGGGTAACCACCGCTATATCTTACACATTATGCTCTTGTCCTTTGAGGCTCGAGCAGTTAATCAAAGAAAATTCATAAAAGTTAAAAAGGTAGATAAAGAAGGGTGGAAAAATCAAGGACGGGGCATTTCATGTACCACAACTGTTCCCTCCTATACATTACATATCCAGGTTTGGGCTTCCCTTTATCTAGCTACCCCTATGTACCACTATGTGGCTCAAGTCTGCCCCTCTCATTCCCTATTTTATCTCACTTATTTTTCATTTGCCACCCCCTTTAGAGGGGCTTACCTTGGACATACTATCCCCTCTAAGCACTGAAACCACCTAATAAGATACTTGGCTAAACCCCTTAGGAGCTGGGAGACACTAGCACATGCCAAAGCACACTATGGAAGGGCATGCCATTATGAAGTGCCCACTTTGTTATCCATGAGTTGTAAGCTCTTTTACCTGATTCTTCTAATGACTGGTTGTACTGGAAGCCTAGGGGATGCATTGGATCTTATGTAGGATCACTGGTGGTTTCCATTTGGGTTTGGTTTCCCTATATGGGATCCTAACCTCGAAAGGTCTACATTGGCGCATATAGGGCGTGTATTGAGAGCCATGGGCCTCCACAGCAGCAGACAACACTCCACGGATCTTCATGGATGCTCAAAGACTACTAGCGATCCACTTTTGGGATGATGGTGATATGCTTGGTACACTATGTTGATGGAAATGTAACTAGGTTCGATCTTCATAAAAGTACTTTTGATATTTGTATTTATTCAAGAAGAGAAATATTATTTTATTATATATGTCAATGAGTTTCTTTCTCGTTGAGGTAGGTCTAGCACATGTCAAAGCTCTATAGGTGAGTCAAAGAGTCAAAAGAATTATATCGAAGACCTTAAGGGTCTGTTACATTATGTATATTTATGTATAAAAGTCAAAGAAGACACCTCCAAGCAAAGTCAAGTCTCCTCCTAGCAAAGACACCATCAAAATAAGCAATGACACCATTAAAAGCCCCTATCGCAATAAAGAAAGTCAAGTCGGCCTCAAAACTGCAAGTCGGCCTACAAGTCGGCCTAAAGGAGGAACAATCCTCTATATATAGAGGTTGTCCACTCCTCTAAAGATAGCGAAGATCATCTCTGAAATTAACGAGGGTAGGAAGCCAAGTAAGGGTTAATAAGAAGACAAGAATAGGGTCTTCAAGGCAACGAAGAAAGAAGGAAGCAAACCGAAGTGTTAAAGGGCCAGTTATAGCCATATGTGCGAAGAAAGAAGAGCTGTCTCTGTGGCTATGACAACAGTAACCTACAGTCAACCGAATCTCATTGATTAAGGTTGAAACTAGGCCTACTAGGCCTCTCACTCAAGCGTGGAAGAAGGCTATACAAGCAAAGGTAGAAGGAGAGGTTTGACATAGTTTTTGAGGAGATTCCCTCTCACGTGCGAGGAACTAGGTCTTCATTACTACTGCTCCAAGTATGCAATATTTGTAAAAGAGAGGAAGGCTCGGTTGGGAGACAACAAGGTCATCTCCTTAAGTTAGAAAGGCTCCATCACAAGCGAAGGAAGAAAAGCTCAAGGAACATTCTAGATTGTACAATACAAGGTCTCTACAGTTGTCGGAAGAAGTGCCGAAGGAAGAAAGACCTAGTGCTAGAAGGAGGAGGACGAAGTGCTGCAAGAAGAAGTAATCTTGAAAGGGCTTGACTTGTGCTTGGAGAATATTCTAGTCAAGGGTCTAGGGTTTGGCATTTATCAAGAAAGAAGCTTCAATAAGAGAAAACTTACTGAAGGGTTTTCCTCTCAAGAGAAGAGAGGTTTTGGCCCTGACAGAGAGCCAACATCTTGTGTTCTTGTTTTATGTTTTGATAGCAGTATGATGAAGCACACACACATGCATTAATAAGCAAAGAAGAGGATTAAGCTAACAAAGACAAATTGTAAAAATACTTCACAAATTGTTATCTTGTCACGAAGAATCACTCTACACCTAATTGCCCTAGATTCTTCAACACACTATGCCCAACAGGCCCCCACAGGAGCCCCACACTCTTGGTAGGTGTTCCAACACTTGTATGATGTCATGGAAACATTCATTCCACCACTTGGACCCTTGCAGAGGATCTACAAGCATCTCCGATTCATCTAGTGACCCATGGGGTCATTTATGTGCCCTCATACCCACTGGGAGCACCACAGGTCTACTACTTGGAGAACAAGGGGCCACCCCCTTGTCCATCATATTCCGAGGAATTTATTCCTCAATATGGCACTTCAGGATATTATTGAGCCTTTGGAGGGCCCTACGACATACACATATTATTATTTGGCCCCTTGTGAGGCTTATTTTTACATTTGTAAGCTAGTTTGGTGGGCTTGTCACCAATAGGGATCTTATTTGCACATTATTTTATCATTAGGGGCTAATGTAGGCCCATAGGCTAATTCAAACTCCTTGGGAGGCTATATATTGATGTTAGATACACTCATTTGTATTATGACTTGACTTGGGATCCCTCTAATCATAGTGAATTTCACACTTTTTCCTTGGTGGATATTTTTGGAGATGGATGAATTTTGATGTATGAACTTGGGCTATTTCTCTTGTCTTGGAGATTTATTAAGCAAATGAAATGCTGGTTGGATATACTGTATAACGTTATAAGTAAATTTTGATGCTATTATTCTTGTTGCTGCATACTGCTAAAATTAGGGCTAGTTGCTGCATTATCGAAATGTGGAATTGAGCATGTTTTAGCTAATTTAATGTATGGGCCAATGTTATATGAATGAAATGTCCTAGAGATTTATTTATCTCGAGAAGCTTGCATCATTTTCTTTGAAGTATAAATGCTTGAAGGTCACTTTTCTTTTCTTTCTCTCAACATTGGACGAAGTTGACTTTCCGAGCCTCCTTGATCAAGAAACCAAGTTCTTACTCATCATTATCCTTGACTCCATATCCCCAAGTGAACTAGGCACCGATCCCTCAAAAAGGGTGATCATTTCAACCCTCTTTTAACCATTTTCCCGAAGTCTAGCCCCATTAGGTCACCTAGGGCATCAATTTCCAGGGAATGGACCCACGGAAAAAAATTGATCTCCTATAGGCTACTGCGCTAGTGGGTCGCCTCCCTCTCCTTCAAATTTGAGACAATTCTAATGGTGGAATGTCCGGGAATCTCAAGCCATAGCTCTAGGATCGAATTGTGCCTAGGCATCCCCAAGGCTAGACCTCAATAGGATCAATTCAACCTTTTGAAGAAAGTATTCTTGTTTGGTCCTTTCCCCTCACCTTGTCCATGATACGAGCATCATTGGTTGCTACATTCCATCCCCAAACTTGGGCTGGGTCCACTTGGCCCCCGTGTGGTCCCACTTCTCAATAAAGACTATATGTTAAGGACCATTTGGGAATCCAAGTTTCCCAAGGATTATAGGGATTTAGAAACTTGTTCATAAGCATATCCTTTCTCCCTCAACCCTCGAATCCCCACACCCTATCCCCGGTGGACCAAGTCCCTTGCTTAAAGAGAAAACAAGCTCCATTCTTCACTCCATCTTTGGGAAAGGGTTTTCAGGGTCACTTCTCACCTATCCATTGACATATTCTTTACAAGTCAATCCATACACTACCGAGACTCCTCCCATCAGTGAAAGTCCGTAAAGAGCAAGGAGACTTAGTTGTGGTGACAATGAGCTAAACCTCCACAGTTGCCCTTAACTTAGCAGTTGCCTTCTTAGGAACCCCTTTAGGTCCCCTGCTGGTTTGAGTGGCAACAAACCCAATGGACACATGTGGACCTGAATGGGAAAAGAGATGAATGGGGCTAAAATGAGTGGAAAAGAGTGATGTATATGATGTCGGGAAGCGGGACCATGCAAACAAAATTGAGATTTCCCATGTAGTTCCAACCCTAAAACTAATGGCCAATAAAGGAAATCCCACGGGATTAGGATACAAGGCTAACCACGAAATTGGGTAGTGGAGACAAGAGTACAAACCTAGCCCATTCTTTCCCCTGAATCCGCCCACCATTGCATGCCCAAAAGTGCCCATGACAAGTAAGGAAAAATACTCAACTATACGATTGAAAAGCCATACCTTCGAGGTCGGGAGGCTCACCTTCAAACATAGAATCATAACAAGTGGTCGAGGGACCGCATGGCTGGCTCATGTGGTAGAGATAATGGCACATCGAGCTATCTGGTGGCTGCAAGGGGCTGCTGGCTGAGGACCATTTAGGAGAATTTTTTCCTATATACACTACCCACAGGTGGTGGGTAACAAAAGCTAGTCCCTGGTTTGGACCCTTCGCTTTGCAACTCGCACTAGATAACTCATACTTCCTCCGACACTTGTCTCCGGCAACTGGAAGTTGATTTGCTGCCCAGATTTGCATTCTGGCTAATTCGCATAGATTGTTCTGGCAATCTCGTACAACCATCTGTAGAAAGTTGCAAAATATGCGAAACTCAAACACTAGGAAATAAACAAGAATCTCCTCCATTTCCTGCTCGACTGCTAGCTCTGCTATTCACACTCCTTGGGGTGAGAAAATTTGCTTGTTGCTACTTCCTTTTGCAACAGGAAATTTGAATTTCTGAAGCTAGAAACCCTCTAAGAGAAATTCCCTTTGTGTGCGCAATTTCTCTTCCACTTGACACTGATTCTGGTATAGAAAACTGTTGCAAAACCCTTCTGCGCCCAAACAAGAAATGTGCTCAACGAAAATACTGCGCTGCTGCTTCCTCTGCCTGTTGGAATTGCTTTTTTAGACAAATAAAATTTTCCTACAACTGTAACTGGAAAATTGAACCCTTGCCCAGCAATTCGCATTCCCAAAAGCTTTATTGAATGAGGTGAAGATTTTTTTTCTCTAAACTCTCTCCATAGTACCACTTTACTTTGCCTGGAGGTTGTCATTTCATCCCAATCAGCCAAAGGTCATGCTGTCCCTGTCTTGTAGTTCTAGACCTCTTTTATGGAACTATGTCCTCTGCTAACTCTACTTGAGCATCTGGTGTTAAGTTCTCTATTGAAGGTAGGACATGCTCCATTTTTTGAGATTTTCCACATTCGCTATTGAGCAAATGTGCATGTATGAGGGTATACCGACTACCCAATCTATAGGTATTATCTCCCACGTTTTCCAATATATCAAATGGACCATACCACAGAGCCTTGATCTTCTTACTATAGGACCTTATAGTCTTTTCTTGTTCAATGGTAACCAAACCGTGTCTCCCACTTTGGATGGCTTATTTATTTTGTGTTGATAATGTCTGGCCTTGTATTTTTCTTGTGATTTCTTCAACATGTCCTATACTTGCAAATGGATTTGCCTATTCTTCTCAACAATTTTTTTTGCTCATATTGCATCTCCTATGAGGTCCTCCCTCATTCCTTGTTGTTCGTATACAAGATCCAAGCGCGAAGGTGGAAAATATTGAAAGCAAGTTTCAAAAGGTGACTTGTTAGTGCTATATATAGATAAGATTTTCATCCCAAATCTTCGGATGCTTCTAATTGTAACCCCTCAAACGCTGCATCAAAGTCTTGTTGACTACTTATGTTTTCCCATTTGTATGTGGATGGAATGTTATAATGTTAAAATTGGCAACTAGGGCCAAACTCCATGTGGGTCTTCTTATTCATGGCAGCTAATATTTTTCTTGGATTCCTCTCGTTGAGAGGTGTAGGATTGATCTAAAGATCATCTGATTCCGACAAGTATTCATGGAGATATGAATTTATTTGTGTTATGTGACAATTCGTCAAGGTCGGCCAGCAACCAAATAACCCCCACTTGTCCTTCTCGTTTTAGTATAAATAGAGGTGCCTTGAAAGTCATATGTGACTCACCTCTTGTGATATCTTCTCTCCACTGTTTTGAGTTTTAGTGGAAGGGAAAAATCCTCAAGAGGATACATTGTCCTAAGAAGAGGTCTGCCATGTCCTAAACCGCAATTCTACTAGAACGCAGTCAAACAAGGGTTTATATGCTGGTTGCAATAGCCCTAAACGCTGATATGAAGAAGCCCTACTTACAGCTAAGTAAAAGCCCTAACGCTGTCCTAATATGGTAGAAGCATAACATGGAGGACAACTCTTATGGTGGATCTACACAAGGTTCTACGCTGTCCTAAATGGGACCTTTCTACATAGCAATAAGAGATCCTAAGACACTGCCTAAATTCCCTATGGAGATGACCTTAAGGCCTAACGTAGTCATGAAGGAGGACAACCCTAACACAGTTAAAGAGAGGTCTACACGCTGGTCTAAAAGAGACCTCACAACAATTGTGTGTATGCCCTAGTCACAGTCCGAATGCACTCTACATGCTGGCCATATTTGAATAGGATTCCTATAAGTTGGAAAGAGGACAACCATATGATGCCTAATCTGGCTGCTGTTTTGGACAGTGTCCAGCTTCAAGCATATGACGTGAAGTAGAGTGCTGAAAGATGTGTGTTTGGCAAGGCGTGATTGGACAACATATGATTAGGACTGTTGACATAAAAGCATAGTGCACAGTGACGTAAATGGTGTAGCATGGTGCAACACAGTGATTGGACATGGTGATGGTGCAGCACAGTGATTGGACATGTTGATGGTGCAACATGGTGCAACACAATGATGGACATGGTGATGGTGCAACATGGTGCAGCATAATGATTGGACATGGTGATGGTGCAGCATGGTGCAACACAGTGATGGACATGGTGATGGTGCAACACAGTGATTGGACATGGTGATGGTGCAACATGGTGCAACACAATGATTGGACATGGTGATGATGCAACATGGTGCAGCACAGTGATGATGGACATGGTGATGGTGCAACACAGTGATAGGTACAACATGGTGATGGAATCACTTGAGTTCAGATCTGCGACCTCATGTGTCATCTTCTTAGAGAAGATCTCTGCTCTTATTTTGACAAGTCATAGTGTTGACTTCTGACATATATGTACTACCTCTCTCTCTGTTGAACTATTGAAGAACATAAGAAGAATTGATCAAGGGTTTCCCCACATTGGGGTTTGTCCTTGGTTGACGCCACATCTTGTGTTCTCTTGTCTTGGCTTGTTTTCTGCAATTTACGTTTATGTTTTGTCTGCATTTTACTACCATGCTAAATGTGATTGCTAATCTGGAATTGATATTGAGCTAATATGGAAAATTGAAGTAAATTTGCTATCAGCATAGAACATACGTAAAATTAACATGGTATCAGAGTTGAGGTGAAGACAAAGCCCAATCAAGAGTGAAAGAGCAATCACCGAAGACAGTTGGAAAGGACAAAAGGCTCAATGGGTTCCTCATCCCTCTTCAAATTTAACAAGGGTGAAGTTGAAGCAGAGAATAATATCCGAGTGGTGCAGCGGAAGCATCTGATGGCCTACCTAAAGATCACTTCAATGATAAGCACAGATCTAAGGGTGGAAGGAAAGGCAAATGCCTTGCTTGCAATAAGTTTTGCCATTATGCGAAGGAGTGTCCAAATGGTAGGGACACATCACTTGATGATGATAACAATCATTCTAAGGACATCTTCAATGATTAGATGAATGACAGGTAATGCAGGTCATCAAGGAAATGGCCGACTCTTCAGAGAAAGCAAGGAACTCCAGACTCTTTGGGAATCTGGCTTATTGATAGTAGTGCTTCAAGGCACTTCATCGGATAGAAGGAATCTCTCCCTAATTTGATAGAGAAGGAGACAATCGTGGAGATTATTCTTGGAGACGATGCCACCCATCCCGGAAAGGGTGTAGGGAATGTTACCCCTCAATTGAATGAGGGTAACACGATTCATTTAAAAGAAGTTCTTTATGTACCCAATCTCAAGAAGAACCTGGTGTCCATTTTGGCAATGGAAGTCAAAGGTTTCAAGGTGGCATTCATTGATGGAAAGGTATGTGTTTGAAAATAGAATTTTCAAGATGCTTTTACTCATGGGTTCAGGGATTGGAAATTTGTATCAAGTTGCAAGAAGTCCATTGGGGACCATGTTGTGTGACACATCTCTTCAATGGCACTAGAGGGCTGCTCATCTTCATTGTAAGACCTTACCCGATGTGAGTCAGATGGTGACAGAGATGCTTGAATTCAAGAAGAGCATGAAGGTACATGTCCGAGATGTACCGAAGGAAATCTTACAAGGGGACCATTCCCCTCATGTAGCAAGACCTCAGATGTCGAACAAACTGAGGGGTTTGAGATTCATGATTGGGAATCTCAAGTATGCAGGTGGAAGAAAGCTCTCTATGTCTTAGAACAAACACCCCGGGCTTGATATGAGAGGATTGATAGCTGTCTGATGAAGCTGAGATTCTCTAGGAGTGAAGCCGATCCAAAACCATTGCTTGAAGGTTGTGGATGATAGACCTCTCATACTGGCACCTTGTGAGGACGACCTTTCTCTGACAGGTACAAACACTCTCATTTGAAAAAGTAAGAGGGAGTTGGATTTCGGATTTGGAATGGTGAACTGCAAGCCTATGACTACCTCGATGGAGCTTAACGTTTAGAAGTTATGTGGTAGTGATGCCAGAACCTGATTTGGGAAATGCCTCTGAGTTTCATAAACTCATACTAGCATTGATGTTCTGGGTGAACTCCTGTCCGGATATATGTTTTGCAGTTAGCATGTTGAGCTCATATATGGTTGAGCCTCACTGGATTGGTGCCAAGAATCTTCTGAGATATCTTTGGGGCACAATCTCTCATGGATTGAGATTACACTGTCGGAAATGTGAAGCTGCATGATTATTCGAATTCTGACTGGGCAGGCATTGTGGAGGATCGCAAGAGCACTTTTGGGTGCTGGTTCTTTTTGGATTCTGCTTCGATATCTTGGATGAGCAGGAAGCAAAAGTCGGTTGCTTTGAGCACTGCTGAGACTGAATACATAGCTACGAGTATGACCTTGTGTGAAGCTGTCTGGTTGTGGAAGCTCTTCAGTGAGTTGTTTGGAACTTTGGACACATGCTGGATACCATCGTGATTTTCTGTGACAACCAGAGGGGGATTCGATTGTTGAGGAATCCGGTTTTCTATGATCTCTCCAAGCATATCGACATCATGTACCACTTTATTTGGGTTATGGTACATCGAGGAGCAAGAAGGCTCCACCACATTGTGACTGATGTGCAGGCGTTAATATTCTGTCGAAGCCCCTAGGAAAGGTCAAATTCTTGACTTTCTGAGAACAACTAGGAGTCGTGGAGAGACTCTCCTAAGGGTCTTGTATGATATGGACATTGAGCTCTGGGAGCTCCGGGGGGCTTGGGGGTACATCTTGGAGCGATGAGCAACCATAGGGTGAGTGGTTTAGCGTTTCCCTAGTGGTCTGTTATGTAGGCAGGATGAGTGGTTCATCCTTCCCCTGCCGAGACACAGTCATAAGGTGAGTGGTTCAGCCTTCTCCTAGTGATATGTTGTGTACAGGGTGAGTGGTTCAGCGTTCCCCTGGGGTACCCCTGGCGACATGTAGGCAGGATGAGTGGTTCATCCTTCTCCTGTTGAGAGTCAGTGTTGTGAAAATTGCGCTAATATCGTTTTATCGCGATTTTTTCCCGAAGCCGATATTATCGCGAATAATAATTGCGGATTTTTTTTTATACTCGATAATTTTGAAAAAATCGCGATAATTTGAAAAAATCCCGATTTTTTTCCCAATTTATCGCCGAGGGTTGGGGCAGCGTGGTTTTATAAGGGATGCTAAATGTTCGAAATGCAATTTTTTTTGAAAGAAACAAATAATTTTTGAGTGGGGCAGCTTAATGATCAAGTCTAGGCCCTAGTATTGATATGCTATTCATGGTAATGTTAAATTCTTAAAGTAAAAGGATGAAAATGAAGATTAAGGAGAATGTCACTTTTAATTAAATTTTTAACATTACCATGAAATGACTCAGGATGTTTGAGAGTGGTTCCGGCCTCATTGGATTTCATATGGAGAAAATAGAATTTTAGATGTCATTCAAAATCCAGCAGAGTTATCAGTTTTTCAGGATTTCAGGATTGGGAGATTGTAATGTTTCCAGGTGACACCACCTTCTCGGGCTACCCCTGCCACCAGTAGAGGACGTGGTCTACCTCCTATAGCTCCTACTTCTAGTTCTTCAGCTTCTAGAGCACAGCAAACCCCACTGCCAACTCCACCAGCACCAACATCTACATCTAGAGGGGAAGGGAAAGTTGTGGCATTTTCTCGCAAGAGGGGCAGAGGAAATCAATAGGATTAGACTTTAGTTATTTTTTTCATTTTATTGTATATGACATTATGATATGATGAGATACATTATTATATTTTTTGTTGATATTTTGAGGCTGAGTTGGGACTCAGAGTCAGGACTTATTATTCAGGACATGATTCAATGTTATGTGTGATTTTAGCACTAGAAATGATATTAAACATCTTATATATTAGTTCTTTTATCATATTTATGTGTCAATGTATTTATTTTATGTTGTAGATAGTTTAGATATTAAAAAAATTGAAAAAAAATGAAAAAAAAATGAATATTTTTGTACCAAATGATTTTTTCCCGATAATTACGATTGTTTCCAATTTTTTCCTCGTGCCGATATTATCCCGATAACGATTAATGCAACATTGGTTGAGACTTCCTACCCATGCAGTCTGGGACTCATGGGAAGTACCTCTCATCTAGCCAATGAGTAGGGAAATGAGGATAGGGACCATAGTAGTACCAATGGACGTATCGTGTTACTACCTTACTCGCTATGCTAGGATGATATTGATTTGGGATCAATTGGAACTGACTTTGGGTCAGTAAGAGTGGTATGGTACACTCTCTTTATTTGGAATTGATTTCGGATTAGTAAGAGTGGTATGAGACACTCTCTTTTACATGGGACTGACTTTGGGTTAGTAGAGGATGGTATGATACATTCTCGATCACTTCTTCTTCTTCATAATTAAACAGAGTAGTGCAGGGCACTGATGGCGGAGATAGTAAAGTCTGGCAGATGGATTAGCAGATGGAGTTCTCCCTAGTTGAGAGGGAGTGTTAAAATTGGCAACTAGGGCCAAACTCCATGTGGGTCTTCTTATTCATGGCAGCTGATATTTTTTTTGGATTCCTCTCGTCGAGAGGTGTAGGATTGACCTAAAGATCATTCGATTCTGACAAGTATTCATGGAGATATGAATTTATTTTTGTTATGTAACAATTCGTCAAGGTTGGCCATCAACCAAATAACCCCCACTTGTCCTCCACGTTTTAGTATAAATAGAGGTGCCTTGAAAGTCATTTGTGACTCACCTCTTATGATATTTCTCTCCACTGTTTTGGGTTTTAGTGGAAGGGAAAAATCCTCAAGAGGATACGCTATCCTAAGAAGAGGTTTTCCATGTCCTAAACTGCGATTCTACAAGCGTTTAGGGTCAATAGTTCTGTGTATGCCCTAGTCACAGTTCGAATGCACTCTAAATGCAGGCCGTATTTGAAGAGGATTCCTATAAGCTGGAAAGAGGACAGCCATATGATGCCTAATCTGACCGCTGTTTTGGACAGTGTCCAACTTCAAGCATATGATGTGAAGTAGAGTGTTGGAAGATGTGTGTTCAGCAAGGCATGATTGGACAACATATGATTAGGACTGTTGACATAAAAGCATAGTGCACAGTGATGTAAATGGTGCAACACAATGATGGAGATGGTGATGGTGCTGCATGGTGCAGCACAGTGTTTGGACATGGTGATAGTGCAACATGGTGCAGCGCAGTGATTGGACACGGTGATGGTGCAGCACAGTGATGGACATGGTGATGGTGCAACATAGTGATTGGACATGGTGACGGTGTAGCATGGTGCAACATAGTGATTGGACATGGTGATGGTGCAACGTGGTGCAGCACAGTGATGGACATGGTGATGGAGCAACACAATGATTGGACATGGTGATGGTGCTGCACAGTGATTGGACATGGTGATGGTGCAGCATGGTGCAACACAATGATTGGACATGGTGATGGTGCGGCATGGTGCAACACAATGATGGACATGGTGATGGTGCTGCACAGTGATTGGACATGGTGATGGTGCAGCATGGTGCAACACAGTGATTGGACATGGTGATGATGTAGCATGGTGCAACACAGTGATGATGGGCATGGTGATGGTGCAACACAATGATAGGTACAGCATGGTGATGGAATCACCTGAGTTCAGATCTGCTACCTCATGTGTCATCTTCTTAGAGAAGATCTCTACTCTTATTTTGATGAGTCAAAGTGTTGACTTCTGATGTATATGTACTATCTCTCTCTCTGTCGAACTATTGAAGAACATAAGAAGAGTTGATCAAGGGTTTCCCCACATTGGGGTTTGTCCCCGGCTGGCGCCACATCTTGTGTCCTCTTGTCTTGGCTTGTTTTTTGCAATTTATGTTTATGTTCTATCTGCGTTTTACTATCATGCTAAATGTGATCGCTAATCTGGAATTGATATTGAGCTAATATGGAAAATTGAAGTAAATTTGCTATTAGCATAGAACATACCTAACATTAACATATAAATCGCTTCAACTTAGTGTCTATCTTCTCTTACAGTGTAGTCCAGAATGCACTGAGAAATTTGGTATCCTTCTCTTAGATAATGCATCTTGGTATCCCAAAGTACACCCAGACTTGTTCAAAGAACATGTTTGTTGCTTCTTGTCCTTTGATGGTCCTTTTGTAAGGCATGAGAATGCACATCTTTCTGAGTGTGTCAACTACCACAAATGGATAATCATGCGCCTTGTTGGTTGTTGGTAAGCATCCCACAAAATCCATGGAAATGCTTTGCCAAGGTCTAGTGGGTATCGATAAGGGATGGTATAGACCTTACTTTTTGTTACTGGGCTTGCTAGTACAACAAGTTATACATTCTCTAATGTATCATGCTACATCTTCTAGCATTGTGGGCCAATACATATACCTTCGTAAGTTGGCGACTATTTCCCCAACACCAAAATGTCCTATAACCTTGGAGGTGTGAGCCTCTCTGATAAGTTGAAATCGTTCACCTTTTAAAACATAGAGCTTGTCGAGCTTGTAGAGTAACACATTTTGGAAATGATAGTCAGCCTTGTTGGTACCTTCTTTTATAGGAATTTGGCCCTGTAGTTGTTGAAACACCTCCTTGATGTCCTCATCTCCTGTGTATGTCTCTTTGTATGCATCATGGGTAAAAGGCTCCATGTGCATTAGTGTTTCCAAAAGCTGTAATCTTGGATGTGGGTGGCCCTGAAAGCATGTTTGCCAACTTGTTTGTGCCACCCTTCTTATACTAATGACTAGATGAAATTGCTGTAAAATCCCTATCCACTTGTAATGTTTGGTTTGCTATAGCTTGCTCCACGTCTGCACATACTGTAACGGTTGGTGTGGATGATGGTTTCCTTGCCCATTAGATAGTGCTTCCACCTATTGACATGTTGAACTAAGGCATGGAGTTCATTGTAGGGTAGTTGAGAACCACCCCATGTAACATTTTAGAATGATAAGATATATGCCTTCTTCCTTGTATCAAGAATGTTCCCTTGGCATATCCATTTTTATTTGTCTCCACTTTGAGAGGCTTTTGCAAGTTTGGCAATGCTAGAACTGGTGCTTGACTGATCTTTCTTTTTAGCTCATTAAAATCCTTTTGCCGATTATTCTCCCACTAGAAAACTCTTACTGCTCAGTGTTATGGCATGCAGTGGTGCAACTACTTTTGAAAATGAGCTATAAACTTCCGTAAGTTATTGTATTTCCCCAACAAAGCTCTTAAATTTAGTGAAATTTGCAAGAATTGGCCATTCCATCATAGCCTCCATCTTTGCGGGATATATCTTCAGTTCTCCTCCATCGATCACATACTCCAAATACACCAAAGATTGTTGAGCAAACTCAAATTGATTGAGGTTAGACATCAGTTGGTGCTTCTTCAGAGTCTCTAACACTTGCATGAGACGTGAAATATGCTTCTCCCATATAACACTATAAACTAGTATATCATCTAGATAGACTATAACAAATGAATATAGATATGGGCATAACACATCATTCATTAATCTCGTAAATCTAGCTTTTGCATTACATAAACCAAATGGCGTGACCAACCATTCGTACAAGCCTTGTCTTGAAGGTAGTCTTCTAGGTGTCTTCTTCCTTGGTGTGTACTTGGTGGTATTCAGATTTGAGATCCAACTTGGTGAAGTATTTTGCATGCTCCAACTGATTTAGGAAATCAACCATCTTGGGTAGAGGGTACCGATTCTTGAGTGTAATGTTGTTCATCGCTCTATAGTAGATACACATTCACCATGTCCTATCCTTCATTGGCACAAATATGATAGGTGGCCCACAAGTGAGGTGCTTGGTTGAATAACACCTACTCCAGCAATTGCTGCAACTACTTCTTCACTTCATTTGCTTCCAGAATGGATTGTCTATGTAGCCCAATATTTGGCAATCGAGAGTTTGGCAATAATTGTATTTTGTGCTCCACTTCTCTCTTGGATGGTAACACTTTAGGCTCCTGGAACACTTCTCTATAAGTTTGTAACAACTCTAGCTAATATTTTTGAATTTTAGTATACTTCTCCAAGATTGCCTTTACTCTTACCAATTCATCATTACACTGATTTTTTATTAAGAAAAGTAAAACACATTTTTTATTGGAACTAATCAACTTTTTGGCTTGGTTGGCACTTACCAGTGAGATCTTTGACTTGCCTTTATGCATGTTGATGATATAGGAATTCCCATCCTTGATTAGGCGGTATTGGTTGGTTCTCCACATGAACACTACATCCTTCATATACATGTAGGGGCTTCCAAACACTACTACACATACGTTAAGGTGTACTATGTCCATTTCCATTTCAATAAATTAAGCACTTACAAAGTTACAACAAATTTATTTTGACATTGTTTGATTGCCTTCATCTTTGCATCCCAATGGATATGGGATAGGATGATTGCGAATCTCCAATACAAGTTTGCTGGCCAAATTCACTGTTATGAGATTAGCTTGTGAATTAGGATCGAACAAAGTGTTTATCTTGGTCTTCTTGATTAGATCTTGATGTGGAAGAGTTTGGTCATCTTCTTGTCTTTGTAGTGGTGAAGGCTACTCAGATTCACCTCCTTCTGCATTGATGTGCAAACAATCTTCTCATCCAGAACAAAGTTGCTTTCGACTTTATTGCTAGAGTCTATGACTATTTTTTTTGGCGTCCTTTTGTTTCTTCTGGTCCAACTCTGGATGTAGTTTCCAACACTTTTCCTCCTTGTGACCGTCAATATTGCAATGGTTACGATGGTTGCCCGGATCCTTGCAATCATGTGGAGTGGTTTTTCGTCGTCTTATCCTTGCTCCCTTTCCACTTCTTCCCCTCTTTGGAAGCTTCCTGGTGCTCTTTTAGCTTGGATCCGCTTGGATGCCTTTTCTTGTGGCCTATGTTTTGTAGATACTGTGCCTGTGTACATGCCTCATCGATTTTCCTTGCCTTGAAAAACATAAACTTTCATAGATGACTATGTAGACCCCCTCAAATACTTGAGGAGTATGCTTGTGTTATTCGGAGAGATACCCAACATGATGGCCATCTTTTTGGATTTGGTGATGCACTCCTGTACACTTTGCTCTTATCTTTGAAGTAGTTCCTATTTAAAAATGTAACTATTGTTGGTCTTCATAATTGTATTTGAAGTCATGATGTAATGTATTTGTCAAAAGAAAGAAAAATAAATTGTATTGTAAAAGAAATTGGCATATTAAAGCATGAGTTTCATGCTTGGGTCAATGGTTAATAGGTCAAAGGCTCCATTACAGAATTCTAGGGTTTGTGTTAAGAGTCCTTGTCCTTGTCATTATGTAACAAACCCTTCTTGGGATTTATTAGTCAAGAAAGAAATTTATTTTTATGTAAATTAGGTCTTCTAGGTCTCCTCCACCAAGTCGGCCTTCAAGAAGGACAAGTCGGCCTCATCAAGTGAATTTTGTTGATTTGGGATAGTATCGGATGAGCTCTAGCCACGAAAATTGGTGGAGAGGTCAGCCAAGCTGACACTAGGATTGGGAGAAGTGCTGGAGAATTTTCCTCTCTGTTCGGTAAGCCAGTTTGGCACCCAATTGTACTGAAGAATTGCTGAATAATAAAATCCTCCCTTGCTGCACCGGTTTTCCCACATTGGGTTTTTCCGGGGATTGTTGTCCAAAATATCTGTGTCGATGTGTTGATTCTTGTGCATGTGTTTGTTTCTGTATTATGGTGTGATATCTGTAGTAGGATTTATTTTAATGTTTATTGAAGGAATTTCATAAATAACTTATTGAAAATAAGTAGGCAAAGTAAATCAGATGTTGCGGTGATAGAATTGTAACATAGTATTAGAGCGAGTAATCAAAGACAGGAAGGGAAAATAAGTTATGGGTCGAGACCATGATGCAAAGGCATCCATGTCAGGGGACTCGCACAGATTTTTAGAAAATTGCACAAGAGATTTCGATTTCTCCATGTTGGCTTCCAGGATGGAAGAATAAGTGGCTTGTATGACTAGTTCTGCATCATCAGAAGTATGGTATATAGACAATGGAGCCTCTTGGCATATGACGGGAATCAAGGAATGCTTTTCAGAGTATCGAGAAGGGAAGATGAACTTTCAGATCACCATGGGGAACAAGGCAAAGTGTACTCCAGTAGGGAAGGGTTCCATAGTTTTTCAAACAGAATCGGGAGAACGGTTCCGCGCTACAAATGCGCTGCATGTACCAGGATTGGGGATGAACTTACTTTCCGTGTCACAACTTCAAGGCAAGGCCTATGACATCTACTTCATCAAGGAGAAGGTATACGTCAAACACCCGAGCTGGAAAAAGAAAGTGCAGATCGGGATCAAAAGTAACAAGTTGTACATATTACAACGAGAATCACCTTTGGCACTAATAGGCAATCATGGAGACAAGGACTTGAACGAACTATGGCACAAAAGAATGGGACATTTGCACCATGAGGCTCTGAGAATTCTCAGGAGCACTGTGACAAGAGTTTCGGATCTTAGAACGAAACGAGATTATGTATGCAGAGGATGTGCTCTAGCAAAGTATGCCAAGGCAACATTTCCTAGGAGTAAACATAGGGCCAAGAGTGTACTAGGATTGATACACTCAGATATCTGCGGACCTATGTCCACCAAAGCTCTTAGTGGTGTCGAGTATTTCCTTACCTTCATTGATGACCACTCAAGGAAAACTTGGATTTATTTTCTGAAAACCAAGGACGAGGTTTTCTGTCGATTCAAAGAGTTCAAGGCTCTAGTGGAGAATCTGGCTGGGAAGAAAATAAAAATTTTGCGCTCAGATAATGGAGCAGAGTATGTTGATAAGGACTTCATTGATTTTTGCGCTAAGGAGGGCATCAAAAGAGAGTGGATAGCTTCGTACAATTCAGAGCAGAATGGAGTAGCAGAAAGGAAGAACAGGACTATTGTAGAAGCAGCTAGGGCCATGATGTATGATCAAAATATGCCAAAATTCCTGTGGGCAGAAGCATGCAGTACAACACTCTATGTTCAAAACAAGACTCCTCATCAGGCGTTGGGCAAGATTACTTGAGAAAGTTTTCACAGGGAAGACGCCTGAAGTCAGTGATTTCAAGATATTTGGAAGTTTAGCATATTGCCACATACCCGAGGAAAAGAGGAAAAAGTTGGATCAAACTGTGGAAAATGGGTATCTAGTGGGATATAGCGAGAACGCTAAGGCATACAAAATCTGTCTTCCAGGGAGCAGGAAGTTGGTGGTTCGACGAGATGTAAAGTTCATGGAGGAAAGGGCTTTCAAAAAATCTCGTGAGATGCCTTCTGAGGAGCAGTCAAAAGAAGTGCCGTTGGTTAAACTTCTTCAACCGACAGAACTAAAGAATTCTTCCTCGGATCAGGGAGATTCACAGGTCAAGGAGGAGCTAACAGAGGCACCTGCTGGCAGAAGAACTAGCAGGGAATTTCGTCAGATTCTGCGAGATGTAGAGGACTTCATCGCGATGCGCGAAGAAACAATAAGAGGGAGCGAAAACAACCAGATAGATATCAGGCATTAGTAGCTCAGGATGGGGAGCCTGCCAGTTTCCACGAGGCAACTCAACATCAGGTGTGGCTAGATGTGATGGTAGAGGAGTACAACTACATAATGGTGAACGATGTCTGGGAGGTAGTGCCAAGGCCTCAAGACAAATCAGTAGTAGGTTCGAGATGGATCTACAAGATCAAATATGCTGCAGACGGTAGTGTTGAGAAATACAAGGCCCAAGTTTGTGGCTAAGGGGTATGCTCAAAAGGAAGGAATTGACTACGAGGAGACCTTCGCCTTGGTAGCCAGGTATACATCTATTAGGACCTTGATATCTCTTGCAACTCAGATGGGGCGGGAGATTCATCAGATGGATGTCAAAACGACTTTTCTGAATGGGGTAATAGAAGAAGAGGTATACATTGAACAACTAGAGGGCTTTGAGACACATGAGAAGAAGTCTCATGTATGCAGATTGAAGAAAGCCTTGTACAGGCTGAAACAGGCACCTAGAGCATGGTATGGTCGAATTGATGGCTACTTGCAGAAGATGGGATTTGTCAAGAGTGACGCGGATCCGAATCTCTACTATCTGGTTATAGAGAATGAGCTGCTAATCTTAGTATTGTATGTGGATGATCTCTTTCTAACAGGATCATCCAGGCTCATTGGGGACTGTAAGAAGAATCTAGCCACATAATTCGATATGAAGGATTTGGGACTAATGCATTACTTCCTAGGGTTGGAAGTTTGGCAGCAGAAGGGAGAGATCTTCCTTGGGCAAGGGAGGTATGCTACAAAAATCTTGAAAAGATTCAGGATGGAGGACTGTAGACCCATGGCTACTCCAATGATCACCAACTGGAAGAAGATTGATGCATCAGAAGACAAGGATGTTGATCCCACCCTATACGGACAACTCGTAGGGTCCCTGATGTATCTGGTCAATACTAGGCCAGACATTTGCTACGTTGTCAACATCCTCAGTCAGTTCATGGTGGAACCAAAGAGGGCGCACTGGGCAGCAGCCAAACACATTCTCGGTATTTACAGGGAACAATCGAGTATGGACTCTTGTACACCAGGGGTAAGGATATCAGATTGAGTGGATTTACTAATGCAGATTGGGCAGGAAGTTCAGTGGATCAGAAAAGTACCTCTAGGTACTGTTTCAGTATTGGATCAGGAATGACTTCCTGGTGCATTAGGAAACAGAAGTCCGTGGCTCTGAACTCATCTGAGGTAGAATATATGGCGGCGAGCACAACTTCGTGTGAGGCCATATGGCTTAGGAAACTGTTTGTGAACCTATTCAGAAGGAAAATGGAGGCGACCAGGATCATGTGTGATAATCAAAGTTGCATCAAGCTCTCTGAGAATCCAGTGTTTCATGATCGGTCAAAGCATATTGATATCCGGTGTCACTTTGTCAGAGACTGTGTCCAATGAGGAGCTGTACAGTTGAGCTACACTCCTACAGGAGAACAGGTGGCGGACATCCTCACCAAGGCCCTTGGAAGGACAAAGTTTGATTACTTCAGGGAAAAGATGGGGATGATAAAGAACCCGTTTCAGTAGTAGAAATGGGGGTGATAGCAGCACGGATGCAGAGGGAGTTGCAGTGCAGATGCAATGTTGGGAGAAAAGGACCAACAACAACACGGATGCAGAGGGAGCTGTCGTACAAATGCAGCAGTGGCAGTAGCAGAACCATGGGCAGTAGTACAAGATGCAGCGGTGCAGAGGATGTTAGGCAGGGAGGCTTAGCATCAACACAGAGACCGATGCCGGATGATCAGGGTGATACTCATTGAGGAGTATTACTAGAGCGTGGTCCTCGCTAAGAGGGAGTGTTGATTTGGGGTAGCATCGGATGTACTCTAGCCACAAAAATTGCTGGAGAGGCTAAAGCACATGAGATCTCCAAGACCCAGAAATGGTTTGGGCAGAATCTAACCAGTTTGGAAGATATTAAAATAATTAATATTTTTAATGGAGTCCCTAAGTCTAAACTTAGGGAAAATAAAATATTAATGTGAATTAATATAAAACTGAGTTAGAATGGTCCAAAAGTCATGGATCAAGCCAGATCTAATCTTAGCCGTTGATTAGGGACTTAATCTCGGCCATTGATGGACCAACGAGAAAAGTATAAGAAGAGGCTTGAGGGTCAGTTGGAGAACACACCGAGGGAGACCAGTTAGTTCGATTTCTGGAGTGGGGTTAGCTGAGAAATTCGAACTAGTGGTCTGGAGAGCAACAGGAGGCAACAAGTATGGAGCAGAGAGTCAGGATCAGCAACGGAAAACCAGCGCAGAGGCAGGAGAGGCAGACGCAGGGCCTTTCAGGCAAGATGCCAAGGCAGCTGGAGACTGTGCAGTCACTAGAGGGCCTGCGTGGGTGATGCAGAGAGGCCCAGGCCTAACACAGACAAGCAGGGGCTGACATAGAGTGTCTGGGAGCTACGCAGAGGTCAGCTAGGCTGACGCTAGGACTGGGAGAAGTGCCGGAGAATTTTTCTCTTTGTTGGGTAAGCCTGTTTGGCACTTGGTTGTATTGAAGAATTGCTGAATAATAAAATCCTCCCTTGCTGCACCGGTTTTCCCACATTGGGTTTTTCTGGGGACTATTGTCCAAAATATCTGTGTCGATGTGTTGATTCTTGTGCGTGTGTTTGTTTCTGTATTATGGTGTGATATCTGCAACAGAATTTATTTTAATGTTTATTGAAGGAATTTCATAAATAACTTATTGAAAATAAGTAGGCAAAGTAAATTAGATGTTGCAGTGATAGAATTTTCACAAATTTGACCTCACAAATTCACTATATAGAGGCGGCAACTCGACCTCATTTGGAGCACACTCACACAAGTTCGATCTACAATAGCTGGAAGTAGAAAAAGGGTGCGAAATCCAAGGGAGGAGGAAAACCTAGCGAAGGAGAAGGAATTCTTTGTCAAGCAAAAGAAGTCAGATTTTCTCTCTCTTTGTCTCACACATGCAAAGAATTTGAAGCTATAGAAGGGCTGAAATTGCAGAATTGAAGCTGTGTCGAAATTTCGGAGTAGCTAGGCCGAAATTTTGGAGTGTTGTTGGGCTGTAGCTGTTGGACAAGAAGAGACTACTGATGTTTGTTGAATCACATTGGAAGTTTGACTTGGTGGAGGAGGAAGGTCTTTTGGTCAGGTCTAAAGTCTTGGTCTATCTCATTTTGATTAGTGGAAGAGTTTGATTGGGTTTTCCCCTAGAGAAGGGTTTTTGCCCTGGATGAGTGCCTACGTCTGGTGTCGTTGATCTTCATGTTTTGATTTGATGATTGCTTGATGAAACAAAGATAAAAGAAGAACATAAAGAGAAGATAATAAGACTATAAATATATCGCAAGTAATTATCAATATAAGAGAGTCTTTCTGCCTTTCTGATGTTCCAACATGGTATGAGAAATAGGGTGAAGGAGGAAAGAAAAAGGCAGCTTGAAGATCTATTGAAAGAGCCAAAGGATAAGGATCATATAAGAAGAGGAAGGTCTACTATATCAAGAAAAGAAGACATGACAATGAAGTCTGAAAACAAGCTAGAAGGAGCCTCCAACTACAGGGCATGGAAGAAGATGATAGATCTTATTCTTGCTAAGTATAAAGCTTTGGATCTTGTTCAAGGAAAAGTTAAGAAAACTACAGATGATGCAGGAAAGGAGAAATCAAGAGAAATCGACATCTTGGCCATGAATCGAATAGTAGATGGAGTGAAGCACAATCTAATGTGAAAATTTCTGAATCTAACACATCAGAAACCCCTACTGCATTTTCTGGTTTACTATCTCCTACTTGTTCTTTGCATTAACAGGTTATTTAAATGCACAAATATCGAAGTAAACACGAATGCAACCTTCACAAATATACAAATCAACAACTGAAATAAACTGAGACAACACAAGGGACACTGTTAGTTTTGGACAATCGTCCCCAGAAAAACCCAATGCGGGAAATTCGGTGCAGCGTATATGAGGGTTTTATTATTAAGCAGATTTTGAATACAACTAGGGCGCTAGAAATGGCTCACCCTTAAGAGAATATCCTTGGCAGCAATACCTCTATTTGGAGACAGATATTCCGACTAATCAACAACCGGATGAACAATCCCACAGTGACTCTCGCTGTTCCTTGTGCTGGACAGCGAAATCTACTCCACACACTCCTCTGGAATTGCATCACCCTCTTTGGAACTGCGTCACCCTCTCTGGCTCTACGTCAGCCAATCAGCTCTCAGTCTGTCCCACTGGATTACCTTAGCGCAACCTCTGAAGCCCTCTACGTCAACTGCGTCAGCCTCTACGGCCTCTGCGTCAGCTCCTTTGGCCCTCTGCATCCTCTGCGCTGGCCTCCTTAGCCTCTGCGTCAACCCTTGCTGCCTCTGCGTCAGCCTTCCTAGGCTTTGCGCTACCTCTTCCAGCACTCTGCTGCCTCTCTGATATGTATTCCTCGGCCTCCTGCCTCATTGTCCCTCACTGCAACTGATCACTTGTTCGATTTCCTCAGCAAACCTCGCCCCAGGAAATCGAACTGATTGATCTCTCTTGGTGTGTTGGTGTGTCTCCAACTGACCTTCAAGCCTCCTCTTACACTTTTCCTGTTGACGATACGGCCGAGATTAAGTCCCTAATCAACGACTAAGATTAGATCTGGCTTGATCCTCGTTATTTAGAACTTTCTCACCCATATTATATTAATACACATTAATATTTTAATTTTCCTAAGTTTAGACTTAGGGTCTCATTAAAAATATTAATTATTTTAATATCTCTCCATCCGGGTGGAATTTCCTCAAACGATTTTTGGGTTTTGGAGATCTCATGTGCCTTTGCCTCTCCTCCAAATTTCAAGGCTAGAGCACATCCGATGCTACCAAAAATCAACACTCCCTCTTAGCGAGGAATGTGCTCTAGCAATGCTTCACCATAGAAACATCACACTGATCTTCCGCATTAGTACCTGTGCTGATGCTTGGCCTGCTGCCTCACATCCCCTACACTACTGCTTCCTGTACTGCTGCCTATGACACTGCCAGTGCCACTCCTACATCTATACTGCAACTCCCTCTCAACATGCTGCATCATGATGCCCATAGCACTGCCACTGATAATTGCTGCACTGCAACTCAGTTACCGAGAAGTAAGTAACTGACTTCACCCAAACACTGACATCCCGATCAGTCTAGAAGCCTCGTGATGCTGAAGCTACCTCTGCTACAAACACCTTCATGCCTCTCGCACTGCTGCAACCTTTGCTGCACTGCTACAGACTTCTGCACTCTAGCCCTGCCTTGTCGCTCCACCACACTTTGCTCCACCCGACACCTGTCATCATGCTACTGTCGTTAAGGGCTCCCGTAGTCGGATGTGATCCAAGAGTTTGGGTACCTCAAGGATCCTACCCATAGCATATAGTCCCCCTAAATACAACTCGATGTCACCCCACCTCTTCTCTAGAGGTGCATGAGCACTCATGGCACAATCGTCATCAGTCTTGACCTCCTTCTCCGCGTTTGCTGGAGTTTCCTTTGAGTCAAAAGCTTCTCCCTTGCCTTTCTTCCTGGGGCACTGAGATGCATAATGTCCCAGTTCCCCATAGTTGAAGCACTTGACCTTGGAGATGTCCTTCTTCTTCCTCTTCCCTTGCTGTCTCGCAGATGCTAGAGCTGCATCCTCCTCCTCCTCTTTCTTGACTCGAACTCCCTTACCACTACTCCTCGCCTTGGTCATCCTCCTGATCTCTTCCTGTCGAAGAGCTGCCCACATCTCCTCCCAATTGGGGAGAGTTGCTCTGCCCAAGATGCTTTGGACAAATGTCTCCCAGTCCTCGGAGACTACATTCAGAGCAGTCCTGACCATAAACTCTGGATCCGGTGTAGACCCCACGGAAGTAAGTTGGTCCCGAATTTCTTGCAACCTGAGGAGGAAGGGATCTATCTCCTCTCCCTTCTACATCTAATATGACCTCAACTGATTCTCTAATAGCATCTTTCGCTGCACGGAAGAGCCTTGGTATAAGGTGGTCAGGGTGTCCCACATCTCCTTTGCTATGTTCTTCTCAACAATATGTGCTATGACATGATCTTTGACCTCATCTAGGATCATGCACTTCACCCTCGCCTGGGCCTCCTCATACTTCTCATTCTCAGCTGGGTCAACTGGGATAGCTACTACTTTCAAGGCATAGTCCTTGATGCGATGTCTATCCAACACTGCTAGGATCCTGGCCTTCCAGATGACAAAATTGGAAGCTCCGTCCAACCTGTACTGATCCCTTAGTTCGTTCACTGCCATCTCTGCTCCTCTTCTGGACTCCCTTTGAGTCTTGATTTCCCTCGTGGAAATCCTCTGGCCAACTGTCGAACCGCTCCTCTCCAATCTTCCTTTGCAACTGCAACTCGAATCTGGATTTCTTGGCTAGAAATCCATCGAGGTAGTGATTCCCTTTGCCTTGGTTCCATCTCCTTAGACACTATTCTGCATTGACAGAAACAACGTCCCACTAGCTCCTCAAATCACAATTTGAACAACTCCCTTAGCCTTGCGAACTGAAGAATCTGAGCCCTTCAGGCTCTGCACAATCTCGACAAAGGCTGAATTTGCTCCTCCGGCCAATTGTGTCAATCCTACCTGGTTGAGAAGGATGACGTGGCTCTGCGTGAGCCTCTTCTGCCTCTCTTTGCCTCTGTGCTGGCCCTTCCCTTGGCTCGAAATGCTGATGCAGGCTCTGCGTGAGCCTCTGCGTCACCCTCTAAGCACTGCGTCACCTCTTCTCTTGTCGCTTCAGCTCTAGAACAATGCCGTTTCTTGGGATAGCTGCTTCTGCTGCAAATTTTCAGATTTCTTCTGCTGGTGTCTTCAGACCTCCTATGATTTGCAATCGCTCTGATACCATGTGAAAACTTTTGAATCTAACACATCAGAAACCCCTACTGCATTTTCTGGTTTACTATCTTCTACTTGTTCTTTGCATTAACAAGTTATTTAAATGCATAAATATCGAAGTAAACACAAATGTAGCCTTCACAAATATACAGATCAACAACTGAAATAAACTGAGACAACACAAGGGACACCGTTACTTTTGGCCAATCGTCCCCGGAAAAACCCAATGCGGGAAAAGTGATGCAGCATATATGAGGGTTTTATTATTAAGCAGATTCTGAATACAACTAGGGTGCCAGAAATGGCTCACCCTTCAGAGAATATCCTTGCCAACAATACCTCTTTCTGGAGACAAATATTCTGGCTGATCAGCGACTGGATGATTAATCCCACATTGACTCCAGCTGTTCCTTGTGTTGGACAGCGAAAGCTGCTTCACACACTCCTCTGGAACTATGTCACCCTCTTTGGAACTGCGTCACCCTCTCTGGTTCTGCGTTAGCCAATCAGCTCTCAGTCTGTCCCACTAGATCACTTCAGTGCAACCTCTGAAGCCCTCTGCGTCAACTGTGTCAACCTCTACGGCCTCTGCGTCAGCTCCTTTGGCCCTCTGTGTCCTCTGCGCTGGCCTCCTTAGCCTCTGCGTCAACCCCTGCTGCCTCTGCATCAACTTTCCTAGGCTTTGCGCTGCCTCCTTGCCGAGCTGCTCCTCATTGCGATTGATCACTTGTTCGATTTCCTCAACAAACCTCGCCCCAGAAAATCGAATTGATTGATCTCTCATGGTGTCTTGGTGTGTCTCCAACTGACCCTCAAGCCTCCTCTTATACTTTTCCTGTTGACGATTCAATGACCAAGTTTAAGTCCCTACCAACGACTAAGATTAGATCTAACTTGATCGTTGTTATTTAGTACTTTCTCACCCATATTATATTAATACACATTAATATTTTAATTTTCCCAAGTTTAGACTTAAGGTCTCATTAAAAATATTAATTATTTTAATATCTCTCCATCCGGGTGGAATTTCCCCAAACGATTTCTGGGTCTTGGAGATCTCATGTGCCTTAGCCTCTCCTCCAAATTTCAAGGCTAGAGCACATCCGATGCTACCAAAAATAAACATCTAATCCCATACATATCCAATATAGATTCCGCTTAAGAAATATATGAAGCCCTCTCCAAGTTATTTACCATCAAGAACATTGGTGAAATAGCTAGTCTCGAGAATGAATTAAGAACAATAAAGATGACAAAAGATGACATTGTTTCATCATATTTTGTAAGGATCTCTAGAATAAGAGATGAACTCCAAGCTATAGAGGAAGTTGTACCAGAGAAATTACTGCACTACTAAGTCTACCAAAATTTTGGAGTTCTTTTGCATCAGGAATTAGCAGTTGGAAAGATACTCCAACCTTTGAACAAATGTGGAACGCATGTAGTCAAGAAGAAGCCCGCATCTCGTTAGTAAGTGACAAAAAGGAGGATGAAGAAAACAACACTTCTAATGCCTACTCTCCTCATAACAAGAAGAAGAGAATATACAAGAAGTTCAAAGGACCAAAGAAGAAGGTTGATCTATCAAAAGATTGAGTGCTACAATTGTCACAAGATGGGACACTACAAAAGTCAATGTTCTGAGAATCCAAGGAATAAGAAGAGAGAAAAATAACATGCAAATGTTACCGATGAAGTTCCACCTAAGAAGAACAAGACTAAAGAATTTGAAGTCAAAGACTTATACTATTAAGTCTCCTCTCACATATCCTTTTTAGTCTACTATTTTAAGTTTTGTAATGTTTTCTTTTATGTTTTGATTTCTAGAGTTTGTAGATCTAATATATCTTGTTAGAACATCTTTGGATTGTTTAAGTTGTAGGTTTCACTTTGATGTTTAGTTTCCTCCTGACATCAAGATCTATCTGTATTATATACTCATAACCTTTTTATATTTTCTTTGGTAAGAAAGCTTGTATAATACACAAAGGTTATGGAGGAAACTTCAAAGGATAAACTTGAGTCATGAAAGAAACTCTGTTGCAAAGGAATCCTTTCAAGAGTTGATGTACTACACGGTTTGTTAAAGAACAACTAAAGGTATGTCATTTACTACAAGATTTTACAAGGTTTTCTTGATACAAAAGTTATGTCATATACTACAAGATTTTTTACAAGGTTTTCTTGATACAAAAGGTATGTCATATACTACAAGATTTTTTACAAGGTTTTCTTGATACAAAAGGTATGATCATTCTTCTTTTGAAATTTGCTTTACATTACTTACATCTTTATGTCTAGGGTTTTTGAATGATAAAGATTCTTGTTAGGGTGATTAATCATTAGATTGAATCTACCCTTGTTATACTATCGGTTGTCATTCTTTTGAAACCCTAACCTTTAGGGTTCACTATGAAACCCTAGCCTCTTAATGCTAAGGGTATGCCAATGCTGATTATGAAACCCTAGTCTTCTTAGGGTTTGTTGATAAAGTCTAGAACATATGATGAAGTCCTCTTCTTTTGAAGTTTAGAGTTTTGATAATATTATGGTAAAAGTCCTAGTCCTTCAGGGTTTGCTGTTAATGTCTAGGTTATCTAATGAAACCCTAGACTTTTAGGGTTTGGTGAATTAGGATTTATGAACAAAACCCTTGCAATAGTTATAGTAAAATCTTAGGAAAGAAATCCTAGTTGTATATTCTTTCGTATGATTGAAACCCTAGTCTAGTTAAAATTGTTGTATATCTAATTTTGATGTGCTGATGTTCGTATCTAAGGGTTACCTTATAGATATTGATATGAGATGCTAATGAAACCCTAGATATGTATATGCAAATATGCTATCTTGATAAAATCTAGGGTAGAGATTGATATTCTAGGGCATGATGATATTGTTTTTGATTATTGATATGATGATGAAATCTAGGTTTGCAACAAACCCTAGTAGAGTTTGACATGTAATTGTCGAATCCCTAGATGTGTATGATCGGATTGATTAAGTTGTTGTGTCAAATATGGAGTCTAGGGTTTGTGACAAAACCATAGCAAGTTATTGAAGTCTAGAATATAAAAGATATGACCCTTGTTGATTATGGACCTAACCAGGTTTAGGTATTTGATGTCTAAAGTTGATTATTTTGATGCTTCCATTGTAATAACATGATTTCAGTTGATTTCATGCTTCAGTATATTTGTATTTGGTTGTACTTGCTATTAAAGTTTTGCAGGTACATAATCTTCAAGATGTTGAAGATGTTCATAATTGAAGATGATAATAATGATGAGCATGATAAAGGAAGCTATAAGAATGGTGATGATCAAGATGACCTTGATGCCATGAGAAAGAAATGAAGCCTTGAAAGGATAAAATTACTCCAATATTATAAAAGAGGACTCTGTTAATCTCCCTAAGTTTTTTTTTTTAACAACGTGGTGAATCGGTAACTGCGAGACCTAATCTAAGGAAGACCCAGGATCAATTCTTGTAGCTGCCACTATAACACCAAGAGTACATCCAACAACCTACAAGCCAAATATACTAATTTCTTATGATTTTGGCAAGAGCTGAGACTCATAGAAGAAGAGGTATATCTTCCTAGTTGAGAGGGAGGGCATATATTATAATAGCCATAGTGAATACCCTGAAGAAAGAATGAAACCGGAGAATGAATTTGCAAACAAAAGACTTAAAGAGTACTGAGGCTGTATATGGTGGTACTGAAGAAATAAAAGAAGAAGAAAGATTTCGACAAGTTGTATAAGTAGCATCAAAATAATTGAAGACCTCGAAGGTTTGTGTTTATTTGTATATATATTTGAAGGTTTATCACTGATTGGGGTTGTGATTGTGTAGGATCTCTTCGTAAAAAGGTTGAACATTTGAAGCATGCTTGGATTGGTGGATATATATTTGATTAAGCGAGATAAAGCATCTTGTGGCAACAAGATGCTTGGGAGGACATCTGGTCGGTCCATGTGTTGATGTCTAGGTCCCGAAGTAGGAAGGGTGGCGTTGGTCATGGAGCTCCAACCTTGGATACGCACCTGGATCCCTGGGTTGGTGTTAGAGCTTAAAAGGCCTGATGGTACCTAGAGTGGCTAAATCTTGAGTACACCTTAGTCCCATTTGATTAGAGTACCCTGGTCAAGTATCTAATCTGTAGCGCTGCGTGGGCTCTTCATAAAGTATACCATTTTGAGATCTTCCATGTACCATTGTATATGTAATTATGAATACCTCCCTAGTTAAGAGGGAGTGTTGAAAAATGCAGCTAGTGTCGGTCTTCATACTTGTATTTGAAGTCATGGTGTGATGTATTTGTCAAAAGAAAGAAAAATAAAATTATTGTAAAAGAAAATGACTTATTAAAGCATGGGTTTCATGCTTGGGTCAATGGTTAATAGGGCAAAGCCTCCATTGCAGGCTTCTAGGGTTTCTGTTAAGAGTCCTTGTCCCTGTCATTATGTAACAGAACCTTCTTGGGTTTTATTAGTCAAGAAAGAAATTTATTTTTATGTAACTTAGGTCTTCGAGGCCGCCTCCACCAAGTTGGCCTCATCAAGGGAATTTGACCTCACAAATTCACTATATAAAGGTCGGAGCACACTCACACAAGTTCGATCTGCAGTAACTGGAAGCAGAAAAAGGGTGCGAAATCCAAGGAAGAGGGAGGAAAACCTAGCGAAGGAGAAGGAAGTCTTTGTCAAGCAAAAGAAGTCGAATTTTCTCTCTCTTTATCTCACACGTGCCAAAAAGTTGAAGCTGCAGAAGGGCTGAAATTTTGGAGTGTTGCTGGGCTGTAGCCGTTGGACAAGAAGAGATTATTGAAGTTTGCTGCATCCAGGGATGCGGGGGAGCGGCTTCCCCCCCTCAAACCCGCTCCCAAATCGCACTTCCTTATTTTCGCTCCCTAGCCTTTTTTGAAGTAACATTCCAAATGCAATTTTTTTTCAAAGAAACAAATAATTTTTGAGTGGGGTAGCCTAATGATCAAACCTATGGCCCTAGTATTGATATGCGATTCATGGTAATGTTAAATTCTTAAAGTAAAATCATTTTCATCCTTTTACTTAAATTTTAACATTACCATGAAATGACTCAGGATGTTTGAGAGTGGTTCCGACCTCATTGGATTTCATATGGAGAAAGTAGAATTTTAGATCTCATTCAAAATCTAGCAGACCTATTAGTTTTTTAGGATTTCAGGATTGGGGATTGCAATGTTTCCATTGGATTTTGTCATGTATTAGGGTATGGAACTCGTTTTTAATCAAGAGCACCAATCCCTCTATGTACCTTGATATTAGTGACACTGGTTGTCGAACTCCTCTATCATGACCCTACTAAAAGTGTACCCATCACTCAAACAAACTCTTGACTTGACATGCTATGTTTTTTCTATCTAATGTTAATGCTTAGAGGGTGATATTAATGAAAAAGATCTTGATTTTCCGACAAGAATAAAAAATTAGACATTTCTCGTGGCGGCAAGAGGCCCAAGCATTAGCAATAGATAATAGATTTACTTGTCTTTTATAGTTTCTAGTAGTTTTTATAACTGTTGACTCTTTCATATTTATTATGATATTTTTTATAAACAATATATGACGATTTAAGTTTGAAGTTTGAAGTTGGCAATTATAACTCATTGGTAATGAATTATGAATATGATGCTTCGTGAAAGTTGAAAGTTGTGTCATTTCATTTCATTTTATAACATTTCATTCCATGTTAGATATTCTTTGTTGTAATGGTTACATTTAGCTTACAAGTACAAATTTTGTGATCAATGATGATAAATGTTATATATTAAATTTTGAAATCTTGAAACTTTAAGATTGATGAATCATGAGACTCAATATGTTGTATGTTACTAACTTGTGGACGTGGTTGATGAAGATTATAAATTCTAGATGATTGATGTTATATGGTCCAATCTATGTTTTTATGCCTTTTATATCTAATTCATGATTCTACATGCTTATGTTGACATATATGCATCAAAATATAAAAAAATATATATTATATAAAAATTCGCTCTCCGATATGCTCCCAAACTGGGAGCTTCTGAAAATGTCGCTCCCGCTCCTGCTTCTGCTCTCGTTCCCCGTTTTCGCTCCCACGCCCAAGTAACCTTGGCTGAATCATATTGGAAGGCTGATTTGGTGGAGGAGGAAGGTCTTTTGGTCAGGTCTAAGGTCTTGGTCTATCTCAATTTGATTAGTGGAAGAGTTTGACTGGGTTTTACCCTAGAGAGGGGTTTTAGCCCTAACTGAGTGCCTACATCTGGTGTCGTTGATCTTCATGTTTTGATTTGATGATTGCTCGATGAAACAAAGATAAAAGAATAACATAAAGATAAGATAATAAGACTACAAGTATATCACAAGTAATTATCAATATAATAGAATCTTTCTGCCTTCTGATTTTCTAACAGTTCCATTGGATTATTCACGACAAATATTGAAAATAACACAACTGCAATTTCACAAATAAATAATCACAAGAACTGATAAAATAACACACATAAAATTTGACACTGGTATTTTTGGACAAATTGTCCCTGGAAAAACCTCGAAGGGAAAACCAGTTCTGTAGATGAGGGATTTTTATTATTTGTCAGCAAATCAAGGATTATATCAACTGCTTCCCTGACACTGGCAAAGCTCTGACAAATTTATATCTTCACTACTGCTGGTCAAGTCAAACCTTAAGAAGCAAATCGACCCACTGGAAAACTTGTCGGCCCAACTTTGGCAACTCGCACTGCCTCAAGGCTCAAACTGTTTGCTCACTATGCTTGAACCAACTCGTACCTCCTAGAAATGAGCACTGCCTTCCGAGAATTATTTCGACAAGATAAATTGCCTCCAACAACTTGCTTAACCAACTCGCATTGCCTCTGAGAATTAGTGGCAACTAAAACGATCCTTTGTCACTGCGCACTAGATAATCTGGCTACTCGCTTTGGAATTTTGACCTCCCTCTGTAGAATAAAATCGACCTCCTTGTGGAACTCAGAAATTGGAAGCAATTTTTGAAGATTCTCTCTGGAAATTCTCTCCCCAATCTCTCCTGCTGAAAACCCTTGCTGCTGGTGACACCCACTGTAAGGCCTTCGTGAGTGAAGTGCGACGGGCACTGGCGACTCGTGCACGAGAGCGGGCGCGCGGAGGAAATGTGCGACGGGAACGCGACAAACGCATGCGACGAAATGTGACAAAATGAAGAACACTTATGCGACTAAGTGTTGAGCGTGAGCTTTTATATGCGATGTGAAAAACATATGAAAGCCGACTTGTAACATGGTGCATATGGGCATACGATGATGGTTGTGGGGTCGGCCATGGGGCTGCACACCCCATGTAAACCCACGTTGATAATGGTATATATTAGTGGAGCTTGAGCTCATTTGTTCATCATCGAATCATCACTTCTACGCATAAGAGGGGTAAAACCTGCGCAAGGGAGAGATAGAACTGCGCATATCTCATGCGCTCTATCAAGGTGCAGTTTTGGTGTATTCTTGTGCCGGTTGAGGTGAAGGCAAGTGTGCCGGGGTTCAGTTTGGATGCAGATTTGTGCAGGACTTGGTAGAGAGGAATAAGTGGCTCGGGTGAGCACTTCTCTTTGTGCAAGGGTGCACATGATTGTAAAAGCAGGTTGCTTATCTTTGTAAATTTGTCTAAGTGTGAGGCTTGATTCGGCCAAGACACACTTGTGTTGTAAATCTGATATTCTTAATAAAATTGTCGCGCAGACTCACATTACGGGGAATTGCCCCTCCCCTTTATACTTGTTGCAATTGTTGTTGTTCTCGGTATAATTGCATGATGATAATGAATGAGTATGGGCTTCATTAAGTATAAGGGATAATTGCTTTTACTTAGTTGCGAAACACAAGCTAAGTATGTTAATGTGGAAGTAGGCGTAGTCCACGAATGTTAGTATTGGTGAAAAGAATGCGTTCGGTGGTGCCGCACCTTGCTACAAGCGGTTGGAAGACTACCGCAGGTGTAGGGGCGTGACAGGTGGTATCAGAGCAGCTGATCCGGGTATTGAAGGTTGTAGCTGCTACACACCTTCACCGAAGTGAAGGTGGTATCAGAGCAGGTCTGAAGAATTGGAGAAGTCTTGCAGGAAGCTGGTGTTGAAGCTGTTGAGCAAGGGTTGCTTGTGACAGGTACTTGCAGGTGAAGGAAACCATTTCACACGAAGTGGAACAAGGGTCGGTTCAGGTTGCAGGTGACTTGGTAAAGATGTCTATCTGGCAGAGATTGGGTTTTGCAACCTTCGAAGAGTTTGAAGGAAGTCTACTTGAAGAGTCAGAGGAAGTAAGACAAGGATTTGCGGGATATGGCAAAAGATTGTTCGAAACAAGAAGTGCTCTTCATGCTTTGGCTAAGAAAGGGGTTTCTAACCAGAATGAGGAGGAAGCCTCTCAACTTGCAAAGGAAATGGACTTGCTTGAAGCAGAATTCAAGGAACTAGAGATAAGACATGAATTGAATCAGAAGAAGTGGGATTGCCTAACCCTTGAGGTAAGGCATCTCAAGGCCTTGAAGAAGAAGGTTGAGTCTGATGAAAAGAATGATGATGCTTCTGTGGAGATGATGCAGATACTTGGTGCTTCTGCTACTACGGAAGTGGCCTCTAGAAGGGATCCTGAAAGGAACAAGTTGGAGTATGTTCAAATGAAGGTTGGAGGTGCTGATGTGCTCACTATGGTGGATAGTGGGGCTTCTCACAACTTCATGGGTGAAGATACTGCGAGAAGAATTGGGCTGAAGTTTGTACCGACAAAGGCACAAATGAAGACAGTGAATTCTCCTCCTATTGAGATTCTTGGTATAGCTGAGAGGGTGGACACTACACTTGGTGAATGGACTGGGAAGGTGGACTTCACTATAGTGCGGATTGATGACTATGAGGCTGTATTGGGGATGGAGTTCATGAAACAATTTGATGCTATGATCGTTCCACATTTGAAGAAGCTCTACATTTATGATGGAAGGGAAGATGTACCCATTGGTGTGCCAACCATTGGTGTGACTAGGCCTGATTGTAAATTGGGAGTGATGCAAATGGAGGATAAGGAGAAGATGAACAAGCGGTTGTCTAGTGTTGATACAAAGCTTGTGGAGCAGTCATTGGTCATCAAGACACTTTCAGATAGCATCTTGGATTTGACAAGAAGGCTAGAGTTGGTGGAGGATGATGATGATCAGGTATATGTGAGACCGGATGTCCAGAGGGAAGACCGGGTTGCTTATCTACAATGGATGGAGATTGAGGATCCTGATAGGTGGATCGAATTGATTAGTGAGGGAGAGCCTTCAGGCTCTACTCCCTCTACATCTTCTTAGATGGATGAAGAAGATGGGGCTCATTGTTAGCTGCTCATGGCAGTGAGTCCTTAAACATGTTTGAGCAGGTATGATTGATGGTGCAGGGATGGCTTGGCATCAAGCATCATGACATGTTGCAGATGAGATGGATGGAGTTTCCATGGACCTGAGCATGGATTATGGAGATGGATTCTTGAGGAGTCAAGGGTGTGACAGATGTTTGAGGAACAGCTGGTGATGGCATGAGGATGTTCACTCTCATGGATTGAGCGTGATGGTTGGATTAGCTACCCAACTAGTTCAGACATGAGGTCCGGATGTGTGCAGAGATATGTTGGCATCGTGCTGGAGTATCATGGCAGAGGTTCACATGGAGACACATGATGAGGTCGACACGAGATTTTGCAGTGGAGATTGTGGCAGAGGGGTCGATGATCATGGATCGAGATGATATCTGATGGAGAGCATAACGTTGAGGTGCATACCTTGGTATGGTGAACTTGGTGGCAGTTGGTCACTAAGTCAAGGCATGATGGAGATGAAGCTCTACATATGTTGCAGGGATGTTTGCTTTGTGTGGAGGAGTCAACATCATGGATGATGATGATCTTGGTGGATGGCTACCGAGATGGTATGTTGTCGAGGACGACAACGATTTTAGGTGGAGGAGGATGTAAGGCCTTCGTGAGTGAAGTGCGACGGGCACCGGCGACTCGTGCACGAGAGCGGGCGCGCGGGCGGGCGCACGGGCGCGCGGAGGAAATGTGCGACGGGAACGCGACAAACGCATGTGACGAAATGTGACAAAATGAAGAACACTTATGCGACTAAGTGTTGAGCGTGAGCTTTTATATGCGATGTGAAAAACATGTGAAAGCCGACTTGTAACATGGTGCATATGGGCATACGATGATGGTTGTGGGGTCGGCCATGGGGCTGCACACCCCATGTAAACCCACGTAGACATGGTATAAGTAAAAGGAGCTTGAGCTCATTTGTTCATCATCGAATCATCACTTCTACGCACAAGTGAGGGGTAAAACCTGCGCAAGGGAGAGATAGAACTGCGCATATTTCATGCGCTCTATCAAGGTGCAGTTTTGGTGTATTCTTGTGCCGGTTGAGGTGTAGGCAAGTGTGCCGGGGTTCAGTTTGGATGCAGATTTGTGCAGGACTTGGTAGAGAGGAATAAGTGGCTCGGGTGAGCACTTCTCTTTGTGCAAGGGTGCACATGATTGTAAAAGCAGGTTGCTTATCGTTGTAAATTTGTCTAAGTGTGAGGCTTGGTTCGGCCAAGACACACTTGTGTTGTAAATCTGATATTCTTAATAAAATTGTCGGGCAGACTCACATTACGGGGAGTTGCCCCTCCCCTTTATACTTGTTGCAATTGTTGTTGTTCTCGGTATAATTGCATGATGATAATGAATGAGTATGGGCTTCATTAAGTATAAAGGATAATTGCTTTTACTTAGTTGCGAAACACAAGCTAAGTATGTTAATGTGGAAGTAGGCGTAGTCCACGAATGTTAGTATTGGTGAAAAGAACGCGTTTGGTGGTGCCGCACCTTGCTACAAGCAGTTGGAAGACTACCGCAGGTGTAGGGGCGTGACACCCATGCTGTCAATGTGCCCTTGCTATCACTGCAAATCTATCTCACGAATGTGTTTTCCAAAGGCCCATCGATCTCTTATAATCTCTCATTAACGAGTCAACAACCACAATCTAATTCCAATCGATGGCTAAGATCATATTGACTTCTAAAAATCACTTTTTCTAGAAGTATCTAGAGCAAAATCAATTTGTCTCCCATTTCCCTAAGTTAGACCTGGGAAAATAATTAAAACTGACATATTAATTTAATTAAGACAATTTATTTAGGAAAATTTCAATGTGTATTGAAGATAATTAATCCTCTTGTGTACCTTAGTCTCATAGACACCATTTGAGGCTAGAACACCTGTCCGAGCTACAAAAAACTAACATTGAAGTCCTCCAACTTAGTTCCTGGCAGATCACATTCTAGCCCAAGCGTTTTTGTATGGCTTTTCCACCAGATTAAAGTGTGGTCCACTAACTTCAGTCTAGCAAATGATACCTTTTGTTTTTCATCTATATGGTGAACGTTTAAATAAACTTATAGTTGTTGCAACCAAAGATTCAATTTCAATGCATTGATCTCACTTTGGTGTGGCTTTAGGTCCACTTTCACTTCCATCTTGAATAGGATTGTGAAGGGTTAACAACAGTGGAACTCAATTGCGCTTTCTTGGGTTCTTGACTCCGTTTTTGTGTCTTCATTATCTCCTGGTTTCCCCTTTGATCTGATATCTGACTTAGAACATTCGACCTCTCCCACCAGTCCAAAATTGCTTGCTAGAGTTGCCATGAGGAGGTTCATATTGCGATTGATATTGACAACTTTTGCTTCCAATCTTGCAAATCTCTCTTCTGCTGGGTCTTGAGGGTTATTATGAATAGACTTGTCAACTATGACTATGGTTCTGTGACTTTCTTCTTAAACTGGTTCCTGTATCCTTGCAACTTCCCAAAAAATGGCCCAAAGCAAACTATTCTGATACCAATATCATTTGTAAACTGTTGTGGATATTCCATTGGAACATTTCATCACAACAAATCTCATAAAATAGTAAAATCTTTACTGTGAAGGTTAATTTTCCTTAGACCTCAGATTCCTTAATTACTAGTTTAGTGCTTAATTGTATGAAATGGTTGAAATGCACAAGTGAGCAATTGCATCCTAAAGATGGGCAAAAACTCATGACCAACAAAACCGTCCTCCTTATTATAGCCGACACTCAAGGAACAAATTACTGACACACCTAGTGAAAGATAGTGCTAGTAAGACGTCAGCTGGGCTGACCAAAAAGAGCGTAGGGTAGGCTTAGGATTTTGACGGAACCTGCCCTTGCACACTCCGGACTAAGGAAACATCTTTTCATAGAAAGGCACCACACTTGGAATGTAGCACCCGGTCACAAGGCACCACCTCTTGAATATGGCACCTGGACCTAGACACAAAGGAACACCAGCTGTCAGTTTCACTGACCAACGTTGGGCTGATTGAGCCCTCATACCTCTGCCATACCCAAGGATGAAGACTCACAGGAAGACAGCGCACTGTCACTCCTCCACTCCATCCACCCCTCAACACGCGGGCACCACGAGGACACAGCCGTGAGCACTGGAGGAGAGGGACAGGCTAAAGGGACATCTAATTTTAACGGTAGAGAGCCAAATCATCCTTCGAAGTGCTAGCAACCTGTACAAGACATGACCAGACACGGACACAACCGGACAAGACATAGTGGTGTTTAAGCACTTTTTAAAGGTGTGACGTACTATTTTTTGCACCCAATGGCTTACGGCTTAGTGTTGCTTCAAGCTCAATATTACCAGCACGGGGTGAGGCGCATACGCGTATAGTCAATTTCATTCCTGAGATGGCGGCCCAACCCAGGAACACCATGCCTTGTGAGAGACCCAGCTGGACATAGCAGGACTCAAACCCTGCGACCCGATAAAGGCTCTAACCCTGAGCTATATGCCCCGATCTCAGACTCACTCTCAGACTCTGACTCACGACTCACTCTCTCACTCACTCTCAGACTCTGACTCACTCTCAGACTCAGACTCCGACTCCGACTTGCAGGATTCTAAAAGGTTATCATATCCTTCTCTGATTTTTTACTCTAAAGGGTGCACCTAATTACCTATGACTTTTTTACAATAGAGAACATAAAACACTCACTCGCCATCCATAAATAAACACAAGATTTACCTTCCTGTAATCAGGGAAGGGTTTTCTTCAATTACCTAAGACAAAGGACCCGGAGGGCGCTTTCCTGTAATCAGGGAAGGATTCTCTTATTTTGAGAGAATATTTCCAATCCTTACCGCCCGATGGATCCGGGGTAAGTGACCGCTCCAATAGAAGCACAAGAGCCTTTCCTCAGGATAGAAGCACAAAGAGAATAGTAAGTCTTTCCATCCAGCTATCCTGGCTTAGATGCTGGGCTTGGCTTATTAGCTGGTCTAGATATGCTAGCTGCTTTCACGACTGCTTCTTCTATGCCTACGCCTGGATCTATCTATGCTTCTCCTGTCCTAGCCTATGCTCTAGCTACCTCGGCCTCTGCACCTGCCCTTGTCACCTATGCTACTGGTACCGGTGCTTAAACTACTGTCATTAGTGCTACTTCTCTAGCTACTGGTGTTACTGGTGGATAAGCTCAGTAAACTGGATCATCTTCTGGTGGATCTGCGGGGTCATCATTTCGGTCAACCGCCTATGCTGCTGGTGAGACTATTCGCTTTGGAACTGCAACTGATGGATCATCTGCTGGTGATGCTATTATATACGTATCTATTTATGTAACTAATGGTTCTGTATCCGCTAAAGGAATTGTATTTGCACCTGGAACAGCTAGCTCTCGTGCTGCACCTTTCACTGCTCGTGCATCTTGGTCAGCGGTTTCATCTATTGAACCATTGCTAGTGGCATCCCTTTCTGTCCCAGCTTCCTAGCCACCACCTCGTCCATGACTAGGTTACGATAAAGGACCCATTGCGTCACAAGCGCCATCCATAAATAAACACAAGATTTACCTTGGGAAACTCATATCTGAGAAAACCCAACTAGAAGGTGATGTTGCTCTGCTCTCTTTTCTCTATTATGGAAATATGCAAATACAAAGAAAGAGTCACTCTTTGTGGAGTTACTTGAAACCTGTGGCCTATAAGGATGCCATAGTTTCTTATCCCCCTCAGTTCTGTTCTCTAACTTCCCGCTCCTAGTTCCTCTGCTCAACTATAAAGCAAATACATTGACATAAATTGGAACACCCCACTTTTAGTGGCACTGTATTTAACATTGCTCAATAGCCATAAATGTCACAGGGTTCACCGAATTCAAACCTTGAGGTTCAAAATTCGGCAAATCTCATTAAATTTTTTCAAGTTTGTTGCAGTTTGGCATTAAAATTCTCCAGGTAATGATACAACCTGCCAGCCAATCATACAGTCTGATTTCTGAAGAACGAATGCCCCTGTTTTTCTGGACTATTGAAAAAGTTGACGAGAGAAAGAATAAAATGCCCAGTGTAGTAAATAAGAGATTCAGCTCATCAATCTCGTTTGACATTCCATTACAGAAACTAACTGATCCTTCAAATAGAACCAGTATGTGACGAAGGGGATGCAGTCTGCACGTGATTGCAACTGTGATGACGGATATTCTTTAATTGTGAAACTGTGTCAATTAATTTTAGTGTCTGTGCTTTGAACCTTTGCAGTCTGATTCATTTCCGTGAGTCTTTTAATTTTTTTGCAACAGTCTTTTAAATTTTAGCGACAGTGCTTTAAATATGCTATATATGTCAGATATTAACCATTTAGAATGTTATTTATATATTTATTTATCTATTTATTTTTATTTTATGTTAGTTTTGTACTATTGTATTATATATATATATATATATGAAATTTTATTTATTATATATAAAATATCTTATAAAATATTTATATTTTGAAAAAATGTATATGGACAAACCTAATGGCGAACCTTATGAAAAATTTGAATTCGAACTGAACTTCATCCTTGTCGAATTTGAACTCGAACCGGAACCATGTGACATTGAGAGCCATCTAGGGGTAAGGTTTTGACTTCTTCAACCCTTAGAGTTATTGTTTTGGACCTTCTGGAATCTTCTTCAAAGCCCACACCTAGCTTGTCGCATATGCGTGAGTAACTGGGGTTGACATGGCATCCTTTCCTACCATGGTGGTCAGCATGGTAAGTCAATGTGTGGGGGCATAACTTTTGCATACAAGCTCTTATTGACATGATTTTTGTGTTATTGAATAGGTCTTTGAGTGTAGATCGATGTTAAGGGATCTGAGTTAAAGTTGAGAAAGTTTTGACCCCAAAAAATGCTGTTTGATGCCTCAAAATGGCTTCTGGAGGTTTCAAACCCCAATTTTCCAAGTTGGGACCTCCTGTCAAAATGACTTTGCAAGATGATTCCTCCAATCTTTTCTACTCTAAAAGCATTGAGATAGATGGCTAATAATATAATGGTCCAATCCAGATCATTTGGTTCTTGGAAAAGAGCAAACAACTAAAAATAACAGTTTCTCAGAATCTAGTAGAACTGATTCTGAAACATGCTCTAGTCACTGTGAAGACATGGATGCATCTGAAATGGAACCAACATGATGGAGTCTGGTTCGATCATAGCTTTCCAGTTACCCAATCAAATCTCATGGTTAACATTGCTTAAGCTAGCCTACTGAGTTAAACATGTTTAATTAATATTTAGATGTCCATTATATTATTTATCATTACTATTTAGTACATTTTGGCATATTAATCGCATGCTATACTCATTCCTTTTTACTCTGCAAGGATCTTGCTAGATTTTTTGTCGGTTCCCCAATATTTTGAGGGATACATACATTGGGTTTCCTTTAGAGTCTTACATGATTCCTCTTCTACTGGCCCTTCCTGGATTCCCTATGGATGCTCTGTCAAAGTTCAGTTTAGACTCAGGAAGGTCCGGGGATCTACAAAATTCCTTGGCCCAGTTTCTTTTTCTGATGCAGTTATATTCATTTATCTATCGCAGGGGAAACCAGTAACTAGAACATACAATCATTGCTGCCACCAAGGATCACATAGTGCTGCTGCAAAGAAAACCTCCCCTGGCTCAATATGATAGCCGGCTAACCATACTGAGCAAGGCTAGCCAGGATACAAACCCAGCTGGCGGCATTATCACTATGAGTTTCAATTGCTCACACTACCCCTGTCGGGCACTAATTTTTCTGATGCAGTTATTTTCACTTGACTCCCCAGGATTTTATTTATCCTTCCTCTGATATGGATGGTCTGAGGTCTTCTTCTCTCTACTCTCTTGCTTTAATAATTTCTGGCAACATTTCAGGTTCTGGATATTGATTCCCCAGGATTTATTTTTTCTTCCTCTGATATGGATGGACTCAGGTCCTCTTCTCTCTACTTCCCTGCTTCAATCTTTTCGCAACATTTCTAGTGATCTTCTGACATAGATGAAAGTGAAAAGGATAGGGAATATATTTCATATTTTGTTTGATTTCTTTTTAAGATAGATTGTCTAGTAATTTTTTTTCTATGTGGTTCATGGATCCCGGAGATCAGTGACCACTACGTCCACGGAATAGTTGTACCAGGCAGATCCAGCCGAAGGGATCACTTCTTGCCAGCTCAACCACGTAGCCTGACCTTGAGAGTGTCGAAAGAATTGAACCCGTGACCTCACAATAGCAAAGGTGCTTTAACGATGGGGACTCGACCAATTGAGCTAACCCTTAGGGCTAGATAGATTGTCTAGTATAAAATAAATTGTATAATTTGTAATTATTATGGCTTTTAGTTACAGTGTATTAAATAGATTAGTTGAGGTTTACAATAAAACTGTTTCTTATTAGTTGAGGTGGTGGCATTATCACCGTGACTAGCAACTACTCAGGCTACCCCTGATGGGCATTAATTTTTCTGACGCAGTTATTTTTACTTGACTCCCCAGGATTTTATTTATCCTTCCTCTGATATGGATGGTCTGAGGTCTTCTCTCCACTCTCTTGCTTTAATAAGTTCTGCAACATTTCAGGTTCTGGATATTGATTTTCCAGTATTTTATTTTTTCTTCCTCTGATATGGATGGACTCAGGTCGTCTTCTCTCTACTCTCCTGCTTCATTGTTTTTGGCAGCATTTCTTGTGATCTTCTGACATAGCTGAAAGCGAAAAAGATACGGAACATATTTGATAGTTTGTTTGATTTCTTTTTAAGATAGATTGTCTAGTATAAAATAAAGTTTGTATAATTTGTATTGATTATGGCTTTTAGTTACAGTGGATTAATAGATTAGTTGAGGTTTACAATAAAACCACTGTCTTGCCTGAACTTTCTTTCTTTGCCTAGAGTACTTACTGGCATTGTTTAGTGCTAAACCCATTCCATTTCTTTCTCGCATCTATTATATGCATTTTTAACCTAAGACAATTCTTGTTGTGAAGTTCTTGATCGTGCATGGTTGTCTTGAATATCTTCTTCTATGTTCTTTTGCTTTTATTGTGGTCGGAGCCCGTCTTTGGAACTTTCTATCACAAGCGATAGCATTGGTGTTTTTGGCCATTATTTGTCCCATGTTTGTATGTTCTTTCAGATACTATCACTGTTACTTTTCATGTTCTATGTCTTTATTGGAGGTTGCATTTGCTTTGTTCCTGCAGGGCGCCCAAGTGGATAAAGAAAATATTTGCGTTAGTCACGAACAATGACTTGAAGGGCCCTGTTTTTCCATTTTTCTTGGACATTGGTGATGCAGGTATTGAACATGTGTGATCTGAAGTCAAACTATGAGCCTTGTAGGCAAGTATGAATGTAGACAGATGTTTGTAGATGTGCTTTTGTCTAGATATAATACAGTTCCTGGCTGGAGACAAATGACATTGTAGTCGAAATTATTTCTTATTTTTCATACAGCAATTCTTCCTGTTAGGATGTATGTATAAAGAAATTGAACATGGCTTAGTGAGGAAATCAAAATTGCAACTGTGGATTGCAGAATGGCTTAAGCATTTCTGCTTCCTGCATTATTTGTTATTCATTTTTTCTGATAAAACGTCTTATATAATCTCTTTGGCTAAGCATCTGCTCTATGAGGGGGTGTTTCTATGCCATAAAGTCACCAAGGATTTGTACTTGGCCCCATCCGCACCCACTCGGGGTGTTTTGAACCTGGGTCTCCAGGTTTACATAAGCCCGATCTCGTCACTGCCCGATCTGAGACTTGTGATAGTCTGATGAGAATTCTGTTCTATTGTTGAATTAAGGCTTCTGTGATCCATGTCAAGTTTTTTGAGGAGAGTCTTCGGCGGAAATCACATAATAATACATTTGTCGACGCGTTTCGAACGAACGAGTGTGGTTGATCGTCAGGACAAGTTGAGGAACCAAATCATGGCAGCAGTTTGAATAGGGAGAGCAGATCAACCAATAGCTATAATAACGGCTATATTTGACTAGGAAACGGCTATATTTGACCCACTGTACCAGGAAACAACTATATTTGATCGGGAAACTGTACTGGACCGAGGGATAGGGATAGGGCCATTCAAAAAAAGTTTGTTATATTAACTTTATTACTAAATAGGAATAAATTTAACTGTTTATATTAAATGAGTATATACTAATAATAGATTCATTATTATTATAAAAATAATATAAATCAAATATAAATTAATATTAGATATCATTTTGGGATTCAACTGCGTTAAGTAAGTCATTCACGTATGACCATTTCCATGACAGGTAGTTTTAACTGACTAATTTCTCATGATTTTTGAATAGTTCACTTAGCACTCATTGAAGAAGTGGGATTGAAATGAATTAATATTATTTAGTTAGTTAGATATTAAATCAAAGGACCTTTATTAGTTAAATTCATTTTTAATTTCTTATTCATTTATATTAAAGATATAATGGGGTAATTAGCACCAATCATTAAATTTCTTTATTAAAGTGAAACTAATTATATTAATTATTACACCATCTTAATAATTAACTAACGTTTAATTTGATAGATTTATTATTCTTACTAAAGCTATACAAAATACAAACAAAATAATATTATTAATACAGAATGAAATAATGAGAATTTTTTAGAATTATTTATTAAGGGGTCAACTTACCCCGTTAGTTAGATCATGGCAATATCTTGATTCTTATCATTAATAATAACAAAGTTTTTTATAAAAGTTTATTCAAGTAGATTAACCAATTGACCTCATGCTAAATTAAATAAATCTAACAGTGTGGAATTAAAATATTAAATTAAAGAACTAAAGATAAAGAATATAGCTATTCCTAGTAGGCTAGTTAATTCATTCATGACTATACCCAAAGGTTGGTAAGATCAATCGTTCATAACTTTAAAATTCTATCAACAATTCTATATCATTTGTTTATATCATAATGATAATGGAAAGGATTATTATTACTAACTAATCTAGAGGGAGGGACAGGTCAGAAGATGAGGGGGAAAAAAGAGCAGAGAAGACCTCTCAAAAAGGAACAATGTATGTGGTGGGGGGAGGATGCGGGGGGGGAGGCGGCTAGGAAGAAAAGGCGGGGACCCAACAATTGCTAATATTCTAGCCGTCATCTCTATTGAGATTGCTCGGCCTTTTCTCAATTTCTATAGCTTCCCTAAATTTCCAGTGATGGAAATGCGCAACATTGGCAATCACACGGTCCTCTTCAATACATACATGATGTTTAATACCTAGGGAAAAATAACTTCGTTTCTCCATTCCCTGACAATGGTGCCAAAAGATGTTGTAGCCTTGACGATAGTTCTTGGCTGCAGGGAACCAGTGCTCGGTGTTGACCACTACGTGTCAACGACCCATAGCAGTACACCCCCTTTTTTCGCAAAAGGAATAGCGCCTGACTGATGTGTTCGTGCCGTACAACTATGATCATCAGTTTCACTTCCAAGATGTTATGTAAACCCTTTCTGCATATGTATAATGTAAATAATCTCAGCAGATCCGTGTCGTGTATGTAATTGCCTAGGTAAACCTACTTTTCTGGTGACGATCTACATTCTGGAAGGTTTTTTGTCTCACCGATCCATTCTCGGATGGTCGACAGAGTTTTCCTTTAGTCTTACCCCAAAGCCAAAATGGATTTTGTCACTGGGATCTTAGGAGAGTCCTAGTGTTCTAAATCGAGTCTATGTAAAAGTGATTTGGGAATAATCCTAACTATTTGGTTAGGTTATTTTATTACAAATTGTTTGGTCTGCTAGATTATATTTGTGTTGCAGAAATAGGTAGTCTGTGAGGGTCTATTACAAATGGGTTTTCCCCCTTATGATGTAAAAAATATGAAAATCATGATGTAAAGTGTCTTGAGGGTTGGAAGAATAATTTACCCCCTCATAGGATAATTGATTAAATTTTCAGGCCAAAAATTAATTAAAACACTAAGCCAGAAATTTAATTAATTCTAGGTCCTAGGTAAATTTAAATTCTCCAAAGGCAAAATTCGTCGGTCCTTAAAAAGTAAATTTTAAGATGGTCCAGGGACTAAAGTAAATTAATTATTTTGATAAATTTTAAGCCTTTGATCCCTGAGGTTAAGTCAAAGTCAAAATTTTGGGGAAATTAATTCAAAATTTTAATTTTTGAATTAATTAAAATGCATTTAATTGAAAATTTCGAATTTCCCCAAATATTTAAATATTTCGACGGATGAGATTAAAAGAAATTTTAATTTTCATCAACGGTCGAGATTGCTTTGAGTCGTGTGCTTAGCAAGAAGCTCTTGTGTAATTTTTTTTGAATAATAAAGAAAGACTTTGGGGTTAAGTTTTGCTGGTGTTACTCTTCATGGGAATACTGTAAGATGTTTTGTTTTCATGCATAATTTTTCTAAAGCCATTGATGATAGCTTCTAAAGAGTGGTTTTGAGTACAAGTATCTTGCTCAGTCGCTGGGGTTTGAATAAAAATCTTAATTCTGAACGTAATAGCAGGTATATCTATTTGTCTGAGTTTTATTATTATTTTTCTCGCTCTATTTTTAATGGCTGGATCGAGTTTTGCAGGGAAGTCTTGATGTTAGATCCTCAGGTGTTAGGGGAAGTTTTCAGTTGGACCAGCCAATTCCTAATCCGTGTTTTCTGAAGAGCCCAGTAAAATTAATCCCGGGCTTATCATAAGATTTTTTGTTGGTGATATACGAAGGGTTTTGAACTAGCACCTCCTTAAAATTTAAAAATTTAATTGTGTGTGGGAAATTGATAGATATGGCTGTTGAGAGCCTTAGATCATCAGATCTGGGCGCTTAGTTGGACTCATACTCCTTAGATCTGATAGATCTACCATTCTTGTGCATAGAATTGTAAATTATTTTTGATTTTCTGACTTGGTTTTTTTTGGGTTTTAGTTTTTGTGTTATGAAACCAGCTCAAGAAAAGATAGAAAATATAGATCAACGCCTTAGAATTCAGCCTCTTCGAGGGGGCAACCTCCTTTACATTACATAAATGAACAATTCTTGGATGATACAAATGACAAAACCTCCTTTCTATATATAGGAGTCTAAGGAGTCACAATATAATCCAGCCGACCTAACAATAATAATATAAAGCAGTGTTGCACGAAGCGCCCCCCCCCCCCCCCCCCGGATCGAAGCTCCGAAGCGCGCCCCGTACGGAAGCGCCTAGGAAGCGCCGTACGAAGCGCGCTTCGGAATTTTGGAAGCGCGCTTCGTGAAATTTTTAGCGCTTCCTGGAATTTCCGAAGCGCCGGCTCCGAAGCGCGCTTCGTACGGCGCTTCGGGCCGCCGAAGCGTGGCGCTTCGGAGCAGGAAGCGTGCGCTTCACGCACGCTTCCGTACGCTTCGGCGGAAAGGGGCGCGCCCAAGGGAGAAAAACACATTTTTTTTTAATTTTTTTTTAAGTTATGTTCACTCAACCTTAAGGGGGTGGGTTAGGGTGAGGTTAGAGTGAGGTTAAGGTGAGGAATGAAAAGAATAAAGCCCCCATTCATTCCTCATTTTCTCACTTTGAGTTTATGAGAGTTGGAGAAGAGAAGAGAGGAGAGGAGAAGAGAAGAGAGGAAAGGAGAGGAGAAGAGAGGAGAGCTTGGAGGAGTGAAGAAGGAGGAGCTAGGAGAAGGAGGAGGAGCTTGGAGCAAGAGCTTGGAGGACTTCATCTACAAGAGCTAAAGAGGTAAGTTCAAACCCCAAACTCCTTTGTTTTTTTGAAATTTTTTTTGTATTTTTCTCCTCCCTCTCCTACTCTTTCCCATTGTTTCTACTTGCTCCTTTATTTATAGGTTGCCGTTGTCCACCACCTATATCCATATTCCAAGATGGTGTTCTTTTGGCTTCTATGTATCATTCCACTCTTGGTTTTAATGATGGCAAGGGTGAGGAATAGAAGGGAAGAAACAGAAGAGGACATTGGTGATGGTCCTAATAGTAGTGACCCAATGTATGATGAGGAGGAAGGGTTTGAAGAGGAAGGGGATGAACTTGAAGGGGACACTGAAACACAAGATGGGAAAGCTACATCAACACCCTTGTGGAACTATGTGACCAAACTTGATGGGGGAAAGGGTGGTGGATCTTACAAATTTGTGTGCCCTCATGGTTGTCATGGAGGAAACCCATATTGTGGTTCATATACCCGTCTGAGGAGGCATCTTTGTGGGGTGCTGGACAGTGATGAAAAAAAGGGTTCTGTAGGGGTACAAATTTGCCCAAACATTTCAACTGAAGAAAGAAGAAAATACATCCAAATAGAGATCGCTGCACAACAAAAAAACAAGAAACAAAAAACTCATTCTGAATCAAGTGCAACCTCTAAATTTGGTAGTTGCTCATCTCCTCATGGTACTTCTGCAAGCTCTGGAGGTAGAAGAACAATAGGGGATTTCCTTAATGTTGCTGGGAGGGATGATGTGGATGGAAAGATAGTCCGTTTTCTTTGTGCTTGCGGTGTACCATTCAATGTGCTTCGCTCTCCCTATTGGCATGAAATGGTAAAGGCCATCAATGAAGCCCCAAAAGGATACAAGGCCCCCAACTATGAGAAAGCTAGAACAGTGTTATTAGAAAGAGAAAAAGCTAAGGTTCAAAGAGCTTTGACACGTTTTACAAATGAGTGGGTAGATTCTGGGGTATCCATTGTATCAGATGGGTGGACAAATATTAGAAACCAACATTTGATAAATGTTCTTGGTGTTTCTTCTAGTGGTGCAGTATTTATTGCATGTCATGACTCCTCCTCCATCACTGCATCTGCACAAAACATTGCAGATCTCCTATTGAAATCAATCAAAGATGTTGGTCTGAATAATGTGGTTCAAGTGATCACAGATAATGCAGCAAATTGTAAGGCAGCAGGAAAAATTATTGAGCGTACTCATCCACACATCTTTTGGTCTGGGTGCCTGGTTCACACATTGAACCTTTTGATGCATGATATTGTGAAACACAAAGAATGTGGGTGGATTGCTGAGGTTTACAGGAGAGGGAAGCAGCTCATTAAATTCATCACAGGGCATACAAGGGTAAACTACTTCTATGGCACTTACTCCAAGTTGCAATTGCTTAAAATTGCAAAGACAAGATTTGCTAGTTATTACCTCACCTTTAGGCGGCTAGTGAAGGTGAGACAAGCTTTAACTAATCTGGTGTGTGCTGAAACATGGGATGAAATTAACACTGACATAGATGGTGCTAATGCAGTCAAGGACACTGTTCTTGACAGTTACTTTTGGGGACAGGTTAAATATGTTTTGCAATTCACCAAACCAATTTATTACATGATCAAGTTTGCAGATTCAGATCGACCAGTAATTGGGGAGGTGTATGAGCAAATGGATAGCATGTTGGGGCAGATTAAAGACATTGTTGAGCCTAAAGATATCAACTTGTACAATTATATTCGTGTAGAGGTGCAAAACCGATGGGAAATGCTAAATGTTCCATTGCATGCATTAGCATATGTTTTGACACCTAAATACTATCATCCATCATGGCTTTCAACACCAGCACCTGGGGAGGGAAGCAGGAGAAAACCACACCAAGATCAAGAGGTTCACCAAAAATATATGGCTGCATTGAGTAAATTAATCCCTGATGAGGAGGAGGCTGCATTGGTATGGAGACAGGTGAGCAACTATACGCTCAACACTGGTCCATTTGGGAGCATGCATGCAATTAAAGATCGAGAGACTTTTTCTGCTCTTGAGTGGTGGAACATGCATGGAGGGGGTACTCCACTTCTACAGAGTTTGGCATTGCGGGTGCTATCACAGGTGGTAAACACTTCTTCTGCAGAGAGGTGTTGGAGCTCTTATTCTTTCATCCACAGTGTTAAAAGGAATAGGTTGAATTTAGACCGGGCAGAGAGCTTGGTTTATGTTCATTACAACTTGCGATTGTTGTCCCATTACTGTGAAGATGCAAAGTCTAATAAAGACTTGTTGATTTGGGACAAGAATCCAGAGGAGCCCAATTTGGAGGATGGAGTGTTGCGACTAGAGCAATTATAGGATGCTCTTATCCAGGTATGTCCATTGTGGTATGAATTTTCCAATTTTCCCTTATAAAGCATTTCTCTAATTCATGTTTTTAATTTTTTTGTTAACTAGTGTTTTTTTTTGCATGAATTTTTTGAGCGATTCTAGGATGATGATGACCGTGTTGATATGCCCCCACCCCCACCCCCATCTGGTCCCTTGGTTCCTAGGTTCCATGGTTCAACACCAACAACAGGGGGTTCTTCTTCATCAGTGTCAGTGCCACAACTTCCACAGGCACCATCTTCTTCATTGCCAACACGTGGAGGCCCGCCACCACGTGGAGGCCCGCCACCACATGGAGGCCCGCCACCACGTTCTATTCGTGGTGGAAGGAGGAGAGATTAGTAGATATATTCACAATCTACTACTTTTTGTCATAGATTACTCATTAGACTTGTAGACTTGTGAATTTGAATTTTGAACCTTTTTGGCTTGGCGGTGATGACCAAGTGACATATTTTGTAAACATTATTATTTGAATTTTGGACATGACAAATGTTGACAGTTGCTCACTTGCTAGATAAATCATAATATGCTCTATGTTTTATGTTTTATAATATGCTTAAATGTTTTATGTTTTATAATATGCTTAAAAATTTGATGTATGTTTGTAATAGCTAGAATATAGATGATTGTTGTACATACTAGTAACTAGAATGGAATCATGGATGCCATATCTATCTTGATTTATGCAAAAATATGCATGTTTTCATGTCTTCTACAATTAATTTGGTATTTGGGATGTTTGTTTTGAGTATAAATGCAAAAAAATATAATATATATATATATATATATATATATATATATATATAGCAGACGCTTCCGCGGACGCTTCGCTTCCTAGATTTTTGGAAAATGACGCTTCGGCGTCCCCGCTTCCAAAAAACGCTTCCGCTTCGCTCCTGCTTCGTGCAACATTGATATAAAGCCACAAAAATAACAATAGAGGGATTCTATGGGGCACAGAAATAACAATATGGGGGTAATAGGGGCACAACAATATAAATAAGGGGTATAACTACAATAGTAATGGGGTAATCACTAGTATTATAGGGACCCAACATGCCCCTCTCCTTCAAAAAAGTGTTGTCCTCAACGCTTGAGTAGTTCTGGATACTTCTGCATAAAATTCTCATCCTCCCATGTGGAATCTTCAGCGGATAAGTTCTTCCACTTGATAAGATACTCTGAAATTGATCGATTTTGTAGCTGTCGAGTTCTTGTTTCTGTGACTGCTTCCGGTTCCAATATAATTTTTCCTTCCTCATCAAGTTCTGGCAATATTGTTTGAATTGGGAGCTTGTCACCTATAACCTTCTTTAAACATGAAACATGGAAAACTGGGTGCAATCGAGAAGCTGCAGGAAGCTCCAATTTGTATGCCATAGTACCAATCTTTTGCAACACCTTGTACGGACCATAATACTTTGGTGATAATTTATTATCCTTCTTAGCTTGCTTTAGGGACATTTTCTTATATGGTTGTAGCCGTAGGAATACCCAATCGCCTTCATCAAAACTTCTTTCACTGTGATGTTGATCTGCCTGTTGTTTCATTCTATTTTGTGCCAACACGAGGTTATCCTTTAAGAGTTGGAGGACTTGTTGTTGATGTTCGATGTGATGTTCCACTGCCTGAACCTTAGAATTTTCTCTTAAATATGATGTGATGGATGGTGGTTGATACCAATAAAGTGCCATAAATGGGGTCATTTTTGTTGCTGTATGGAAGGAAGTGTTATACCACCATTCAGCCAGAGGCAACCATTTGACCCATTGTGTCTGTTTATCAGATACAAAGCAACGAAGATATCCTTCTAAACATTTGTTTACTATCTCAGTTTGCCCATCAGATTGAGGATGATAAGATGAGCTATGAGCTAACTGAGTACCAAGACAAGAAAATAATTTTGTCCAAAAATTTCCAGTGAAAATGGGATCTCTGTCACTTACAATAATCTTTGGGTTTCCATGTAACTTTTGAACTGTTTCCATAAATGCAGTAGAAATTGTACTGGCTTTAAATGGATGTGATAATGCACAAAAGTGTGCATACTTGGTAAGTCTGTCAACTACCACCATGATGACACTCTTTCCCTCAGACTTGGGTAAACCTGTGATAAAATCCATTGAAACCTCCTCCCAACGTTTGCTTGGAATGGATAAAGGTTGTAATAGACCCAGTGTCTTAATTGTTTCAACTTTATTTTGCTGGCAAACCAAACATTCCGCCACAAACTTTTGAATATCTGATTTAAGGCCATCCCAAAAAAATTCCTTCTTAACCCTGTGGTAAGTTTTTAAAAATCCTGAGTGCCCTCCTAAGGGAGAAGTGTGCAATTCCATAAGAATCTTTTGTTTTAGCTGGGAATTCTTACAGAGGTATAAGCGATCTTTGTACCATAACGAATCATTTTGCCAGCTAAATGTATCAGAAGTACTGGAATCTTGTTGTAGCTTTCGAATAAGTGCCCACACTTCTTCGTCATTCTTCCATTCCTCCCTTGCTTCGTTTATCCAATTTGGTTGGATAATAGCAATGGCACACAACAATGCTTCCACATCCTCATTCTTTCTTGAGAGTGCATCCGCCACCACATTTTGCTTCCCTTTTTTGTAGATGATTTCAAAGTCATAACCCAACATCTTTGTGACCCACTTTTGTTGCTCTTCAGAGGATAATCTTTGTTCTAAAAAGTATTTAAGGCTATCATGATCCGTTTTTACCTTGAAGTGTCTTCCCATTAGGTAGGGTTTCCATTTCTTAAGTGCATGGAGTATTGCCAACATTTCCTTCTCATAAATAGCTTTGCTTAAAAACTTTCCCTTGATTGGACGACTTTCAAAAGCAATGGGTCTTTCATCTTGCATTAGAACAACACCAATTCCATTTCCTGAAGCATCACATTCCACAATAAAGGTTTTTGTGAAGTCCGGTGTAGCTAAGACCGGTGCTTGGCACATTGCCTCTTTAAGATGTTCAAAGGCCTTTGTTGCTTCCGGAGTCCATGAAAATGAATCTTTCTTCAATAATGTTGTTAGAGGTGCTGCTATTCTCCCATAATTCTTAACAAACTTGCGATAATACCCTGTCAACCCAAGAAATCCTCGCAAATGCTTTATGGATGTGGGATTTTCCATTCCTTAATGGCTTTAATTTTGCTAGGATCTACCTTAACTCCTTCATGAGATACAATATGACCCAAATATTCCACCTCCTGGACTCCAAAGAAACATTTGGATCTTTTTGCATATAATTGTTTCTCCTCCAATAGTTGTAGCACCCTGTCAACATGTTCAACATGATCCTTCCAAGACTTGCTATAGATTAGTATATCATCAAAAAATACTAACACAAATTTTCTAAGGAATGGTTTGAAAATTGAATTCATCATACCTTGAAATGTTGAAGGTGCATTGGTAAGGCCAAAAGGCATGACCAAAAATTCATAATGACCCTCATGAGTTTTAAATGCTGTTTTCGGAATGTCTTCAATCTTCATTATGATTTGATGATATCCCGAACGAAGATCCAACTTGGTGAAGTAAATTGATCCATGCAATTCATCCAGTAATTCATCAATAACAGGAATGGGGAACTTATCTTTAATAGTGAGCTTGTTGAGCTCCCTATAATCCGGACACATGCGCCATGATCCATCCTTCTTGTGCACCAATACTACTGGAGCTGAGAAAGAACTTTGACTCGGTTGAATTATACCAGCCTCTAGCATTTCTGCAACCATACATTCAATTTCACTTTTTTGGACATAGGGATATCTGTACGGCCTGATGTTTGGAGGAACACTTCCTGGAATAAGAGGAATAGCATGATCATGATCACGCATAGGTGGGAGACCTTTTGGAGTCTCAAATACCTTGGCATGATTGTCCAGGACTTTTTGGAGATCTAGAGAAGTAGATGATTCCAATATGGAAACATCTAGCGAACATAATTGTGCAATTACACCTCTTTGCTCCTTTTTTAGAAGCTTTGTCATGCCATTAGAGCTGATTATCTTTCCTGGTTTCCCTGCAATACCCCTTAATTCAACTTCCTTTCCTTCCGTAGAAAATTTGATGAAAAGTTCTTGAAAATTAAAAGCTATTGTACCCAAGGATTGTAGCCATTGGACTCCTAGTACAACAGCAACACCTCCCATCGGAATGGAAAACATTGGGCTAGTCAATACATATTCTCCCATGGATAGCTTCATATTATGGCACTTTCCAGAGCAATTTATTGTTCCTCCATTTGCAATCATCACTTGACACACTGGTGCTGGATATAGGAAGCAATTCAATTCTTTTGCTACCCTACAATGAATAAAATTGTGGGTGCTTCCTGAATCAATCAACACTATTACCTTTTTCTTCTTGATTTGTCCTTCTATCTTGATGGTTTGAGGAGTGGTAATTCCCGCCATTGCATTACAAGATATGGTCGGATTTATTTGTTCTTCATCTAGGCTTTGTTCCTGGAGTATATCTTCTTCTTTTGACCTTTCTTGCTCCTTTTCTTCTTCCTCTTCACAATCTATGTAGAATAATTTCTTCTCAGCACACTTATGACCTTTAGTGTATTTGCTATCACAACTGTAACAAAGCCCTTTTGCTCTTTTTTCTTCCAATTGTTTTGGTGTCAACCTTATAGGTTGTGGAAGACTAGGGGCAACAACACTTCCGTCTTTATAGTTGTGAGTGGTATGCTTCTTGGTTGCCATTATTTTGCTTTCCATTTTTCTTGCTAACCTAAATGCCTTCTCTAATGAATCAGGTTCCCAAAGGCGAACATCATGTTGGATATTATCCTTTAAAGACCCTATGAACACATCAATCCTATGCTCCTCTGGAATATCTTTTACCCTTATGTTCAATTTTTGGAACTCCTCAATGTGTTCCATTACTGAACCCTTTTGTTTGAGACTTATCAATTGGCTAAAAAAAGTGTTGCTTTTTGTATCTTCATAATGTGCTATCAATTCTTCCGTAAAAATTGCCCAAGTGATAAATTGTTTACGAGAGCAAAGCCATTGATACCATACAAACTGATTTGGTTCCAAATATACAGTTGCCATACGTACCTTTTGTGCGTTTTGCACATTATTGAGATCGAAGAATTGCTCCATCTGTAATATCCATGTGGCGGGATCCTTGCCATCAAACTTCCTCATATCGATTTTTGGAATATGGTGATTCTTCGATCCAACATTAGCGTCTATGGAATCATGATTAACATTTCTTTTGTTCTCATCATGAGTTTCCTTTACTACCTTTTCACCATTAGTGACCCTTTCTTGTAGCAACTTCTTCAATTCTTCCATGTCTGTCTTCAAATCTATCTTCAAATCTGCCATTTATCTCTTCAAATCTGTTTTCGAATCATCCATCTTAGCTTCCATGCCCTTTATCTTAGATTCCACGCCATTTATCTTAGATTCCACGCCACTTATCTTAGCTTCTGTTAGCTTTTGTGAGCGTGACATTTGTTGCACTTGTTCTTGTAATTTTGATATATCATGTAGCATTTCTTCCTCTTCTTCACGAGTCATGCTAGAGCTTTCAGGTTCCTTACTAGGTGTTTGCATTTTCTTGCCTCGGGGCACCAGTTAGCGATAATAATGCTTTACTATGCCCTTTGAATTCCGTTAAACAAAGCTTACACAAAAATTAAAAAAAAAACTACACACCTTTTTTCACTTTATAGAAGCCTGATATTGAATCTGATGTATCTCTGTAATTTTGGATCATCCAGTTCTGAAATTGCTACCTGTAGTAGCCTTCTGCGTCCTCTTTCCAATGCCACAAGTCTGAGCCAAATTCGATTCTCCAAGGAAGATTTATGTGAAATCTCCCACAGCGACTTGCTTTTAGACTGGTTCAGTAGAGCGAACTTGTACGACGTGCCACGAGTCACTGTTTCAACCTTTGAATTTGAAACACACACACAAGAAACTACAGTCCGTCCTCTTTCTGTACCTTCTTACGAAATTTCAATTTGATCCCCAGAGAGAAAGTTATGACGATTTTCCCCAGGTCACCTGTTTTGAATGTAATTCAGGAGTCTGCAAAAAGACCAAAGCTCTGAAATTCGTACCCAAGGTTCAGTGCGATTTCTTCTCAAATGGGTTTTTTTTGCGACTTCTGAAACATCACAGAAAAGAAGTTATAGCGAAAATTCCACGATGACCTGTTTGGAGCAGCGAAACCCTAGAATCCAAAGCTCTGATACCAAATGTTATGAAACCAGCTCAAGAAAAGATAGAAAATATAGATCAACGCCTTAGAATTCAGTCTCTTCGAGGGTGCAACCTCCTTTACATTACATAAATGAACAATTCTTGGATGATACAAATGACAAAACCGCCTTTCTATATATAGGAGTCTAAGGAGTCACAATATAATCCAGCCGACCTAACAATAATAATATAAAGCCACAAAAAATAACAATAGAGGGATTCTATGGGGCACAGAAATAACAATATGGGGGTAATAGGGGCACAACAATATAAATAAGGGGTATAACTACAATAGTAATGGGGTAATCACTAGTATTATAGGGACCCAACATTTTGTCATTGTATATATCGTTTAGGTGTTTTCTTGTTGTCGTGCAACTACAGATCCGAGGAAGAAACCCGTGTAGAGTCTAGATTTAAGCCTTGGAGTGTAAGATTTGGATCTCTAGGGGTTTATTTGCATAATTTTGCAGTACAAGGTTTTCAAAAAGTTTTAAATCTGGAAAATTTTGTAAGGGTTTCAAATAAATCTGAAGCAAAAGGATTTAACATTTTAATCAGAATATTTGGGGTTTTCTGGCTACCATTTGTCTTAGTTTTTCAATCTGCGGGTTGGGCCTTCATTTCGCTGCAAAATTTTGAAATTTTTTAGGAAACCATTTTCTTCTCCTTTGCTGTTGCCATTGCTCCTCCATTCCTGCATTTTTCCTTCCCCTGTTGTTCGAGCTCCTTGCCAAACCCTTCATGTCCCTTACCCTTCTCTTCTACGCTGCTTGTAGCCTTTTCCACCTGCAAGAAATGCCCACAGCTCCATTCGACTGCTATCCCAGACTCCAAATCCGTTGCCTTATTCCTCCACGCAACTCCTCCAACGTGCAGTCTTCTTCCTGCCACCATCATTCCTTACCTCCGTGGCTCCTTCAACTTGTGTCTCCCTTTCCCATACGCTGCCCCCTGCGTGCTGCCATCACTCCATTCGCTGCCTGCATTAAACCCTTCACGCTGTCCTTATCGCTGCCATCCTCCCTAACTTGTCCGCAACTCCAGCTCTCCACGACCTTTCCTCTTTACCTTCGTTTCTCACCCCATCCGCCCCTGCAATTTTCTCATCAAATCCGTGCACTCCACACTGCTCTGCCTGTAAACTCCTCTCCTTTGCCGCAACTCCCTCTTGCTCTTTCCCTTCGCTGGCTTACTTTGAGCTCTTTCATTGTCCGCCGTCAATGCCTGCACAAACCCAACACGCTTCAATTTTTATTATTTTTTATTTTCACTTATATGCACGAGTTATGTAAGTTTTTTTTTTAATTCTTTATGTTAGCTTAGGGTTAGGCTTCATATAAAATCGGTCTTTGGGTTAGACTTATTTTAAAATTTCGATTTCTTTTTTGGGTTCGTTGCTTTTCGATTTTTTATGTTTATTTTTTGATTTGATTTTGTTTTACATTTTTTAATTTTTTTATTTTACTTGTGATTTTGATTTTGATTTTTATTTACATTCAAAGCTAAGTTGCACAAAACGGGTAAACAGGTACGAGTTTTCGAAACGGGAAGTGATACGAAACGCGACCTCCCCAAATTTTGGAAACGGGGAAACGCGAATATATATATATATATATGTGTGTGTGTGTGTGTGCAATGATAAAGCATAAATGATACATTATAATTTATTACACTTAAACGTTAAGATTTAATTTACATCACATTTACTCATGAATGATCACATAATGAAAATAAAAATATCGGAATATCCAAAAGCAACCTTTATTATATATCCAAATCTCAAAATTAACCTTTATTTATATTAATATATGAGGCTGCAAGTACAATAAAGACTATAAGGCTGCAAGAGAGAGATCCAAATCGGGATTTTCTACATCCACATCCCATTCTTTAGAAGGACCACTGTTGTATTGGGAATCTCCTCCTACATAGTCGAACGACCTTAGTGCTCTTGATTAAATACACGTTTCATATCCTAGTACCCTACATGATTTTGATTATTGGGAGTTTCCCCTGCATAGAGGGCTTGGTTCTCTTGATTAAATACAAGTTCCATACCCTAGTACATGATAAAATCCAATGGAAACATTGCAATCCCTCCAATCCTGAAATCCTGAAAAACAAATAAATCTGCGGGATTTTGAGTGAGATCTAAAATTCTACTTTCTCCATATGAAATCCAATGAGGGCGAAAGTTGAAACCACTCTCAAACATCCCGAGTCATTTCATGGTAATGTTAAAAATTTAAGTAAAAGGATGAAAATGAAAAATAAAGGAGAATATCACTTTTACTTTAAGAATTTAACATTACCATGAACTGCATATCCCTCAAACTTCCTGATGAACTGCATATCAACACTAGGGCAAGAATTCACTTTTATAACTTTAGACACGCATTTAGAAGCAACAAGAAGTCACTAACATACCCTAAAAGTAAATTAAAAAACAAATTAAAAAAAAATTAAAAAAAACACAAGTTAATGAGAAAACGTGGGTTGTACGGCCCTAAAATGTGTTTCCGGTCGTACTGGCCACATTTCCCAAAATGGAAACGTGGCAGTACGGCCAGAAACGCCTTTCACGGCCATACCAAACGCGTTTCCACGTTTCGTACCCGTTTTCGTACGGAAACGGACCTCTATACCACGTTTCCTGCAACATAGATTCAAAGTACATAAAAAATTCTAAAACATTAAAAAGCCTAAAAAATTTAAAAAATTTAAAAATCTAAAACATTAAAAAATCTAAAAAATAAAAAATCTAAAACATCTAAAGTTTAAAAAATCTTCATTTTTGTGACTTGAGATTAGCAAAGAATTAAATTAAAATAGGATTTGCGCTAATATATTAAAAATTTTAATGTGGCCCATGGCCCATTAAAATTTCTATTTGTTAACCCTTTTAATTTACTTTTGTCACATTAAAATTTTGATCTCTTCATTTTACCACATTAAATTAATTTCCCAAGGAATAATTAAATTGTTCATCTAAAGTTTATTGGTGTCTTTTTATGGTAAATGATTTCTCTATTGGCAAGTGCGATTAATGTTTTAAGAAATTATATTGCCTAATGATAAATTATTCTAGATCTAGGTTATTAATGAAAATCATTTTAAATCTGGAATCATTGCTTCGCATTTAAATTTCATAATTTAATTGCTAGATAAAGTTTTGGGCATTGATCATTCATGATCGTCACTATTTGTCACATTTATAAATTGCTTTTATTTAGTCTATGGTTAATAAAGAATAAATGCACTGGTCTATAGTCATTTCTATGTTGTGGTTGTGTTAGTGTTTGATCTATTAATCTGAGTTAATCAAGACTCATTTACATTCGTGAAATTGCCCGTCTCTAAGTCTCCTAGAGCATGTGTTCAACAAGGTTTTCTCATTCATTCACCTTAGGGACTACCCCCCTTGAGTTGTCTAGGAGAGGGTCTAAACAGAGTGAGTAAGGATTGGAGTGATAACCCTTACTTTGAGCATTGTCGCGGTGCCTAGACACTTTGTGCGACAACATATTTAGGCGCCGTTGCCGGGGATAGAGTTTTTTTGTCCTTGGTCCTCGCGACATTTTTTTAATCATCACATCTTTTCTGCTATTCATTAACCCGTCAAGCGGCACAACATTTTTTGGTGCCGTTGCCGGGAATATTTTGCTCGGCGTTTCATTGACATTTCCTCATCATTCTTCTCATTTCTCATCTCTCATTCCAGCCGGCAAAGCCAACACTTTTGGCATTGCCACCAAGGACCAATTTATTGGACTTTGGCTTTACGACATTTCATTTCATTTTTCTGACGTCATTTTGTCTCTCCATCATAACTCTCGTCATCTCTCATCTAATCCTTTCATCTTCACTTTCTGCACCTGGACATTCTGGTTGGTTTCCTGTTTGGGTGGCGACCATACTTATTCATTCATTTAATCCCAAATAAGGAGCCCTCCCTAGATATCCATCTGCCTCCATCCACTAAGTTTTTCGGTTTCACCTTTAGTCTCTTTGTGAGAGATTCATGCTCAAGTGGTGACTCCACTTCTTCCATTTCTTACAAGAATTTTTGCTAGAAGCTCGCTTCTTGTAGATGTTTTGATTTTTTGAGCAGGGATCTCTCTCTCTGATATCCATTTTACCCATATTTTCCCTGTCATCATGGAATATGACTTGTTTGCTCCTTGTGATTTTACTAATATTCAGGGAGCTCCGCATGGATGTCCTTCCTTTTTTGGTGAAGCCATCGATGAATTTCCTCCTTTTCAAGGTAACAATGCTTTTACTGCCGAAGATCACCTTCAGAATGTCAGCCTCTTTGTAAACAAGTGTCTCCCATATTCTAAATATGAAGATGTGAAGATGAAGATTTTCATTCTTACCTTATCTGGAGATGCTTTTGATTGGTATGTTAATTTCCCTAATAACACTTGATTCTCTACAATTAATCATTGATGCCTTTGAAGATAAATATGGAGATAAAGACAAAGTCAAAGAAAAAGCTGAAGTAAAGAAAACTATAGAAGTTGAAAATGATTTCAAGGAGTTAATTCAAATGGTTAAAAACATACAGTTAAATCAGGCTCAAGTAAGCAAGAATGCAGAAGTTAATCAGGCTCAACTTATTAAAAATATGGAACTTAATCAAGCAACATTGACAGCTGATCACACCAGGGAAATTAATTCTATGCAAAGCAAGTTAATAGCCCTAGAGGAAAAGATGACAATCATGGAATTTAATCATTCAAATCAAGTCACTGCCATGGAAGCAAGTTATCAAGAAGAAATAAGTTCGATTCAGAACAGATTGTCAACTATGGATGAAGAAATGACCATCATGATATTCGATTATAATAATCAGTTAGCTACCATGCAAGCAAATCATAAGAAAGAGATAAACTATATGCAAAACTGCTTCATGGGCATGAAAGCAAAGAATGATAAAATTATAAAGGACATGGAAGCTAGTCAGATATGTCTTCAGAATAGGTTATTGACCATGGAGGAAAACCATGCCAAGGAAATCAATGCTATGAAGGTTGAACGCTCTAACCAGATGGATGCCATAACAATACAGGTACAAAAATTTCAACATTGGTCAGAGGATGAAAGAAACAAGGAAACATTAAGAGATCATAATCCTCCTTGTTTGCTGCAGCAAGCTCCATCTTATTATGAGGAGGTCATTTGTTCCACTGAAAAGTGGCTAATTGATGGTGAGCCAGATAAAATGGAAATTGATAAAAATCAGGTTGATGCTTACATGTTTGATCCACCGGTCATAACAGATCAGGTTCATAAAGAAGCGCAAGTCACAAAAGTCTTGAACATTCCAAATTTTCCATACGAGTGTTTTTTAGATCAACAAGGAAGTTATATGCCGACCGCATCATCAACATCACAACCTGCCATAAAGAAAAAACGCAAGAGAAAGAGAATGAGAAAGTGGTTTGATTCATCTGATGGCCATGAGCAGCTTGATTTTCGGATAGGAAAAAGTCTTACCGTGTGCAGGATTGGACATGGCACATCTGAGAAACAACAAACAGATTTGCCTAAAAGCAAGCAAATGCTCAACATACACTAATTGAACACATCTTGATGCCATGGGGTATCCTTTGTATTGTATTCCTATCCCTACACCCTTTTTATTTTTAGTATTTTATTGTTTTTAGGTAGATGCTTTTCGTGTTATTAGGATAGTTCATAAACGAAGAGCTTATATCTTTCCTGTGCTTAACGTTATATGATGATTTTTGGATGGATGCTACCTATGTTATTTTGTGTGTTGTGTGGATGCAGATTCTGGATTCTCACATTCCTCTGGTGCAACAAAGTGCCCCCAAGTAGAGCCAGACGTTGACCACTACGTGTCAACGACCCATAGCAGTATACCCCCTTTTTTCGCAAAAGGGATAGCGCTTGACTGATGTGTTCGTTCCGTACAACTATGATCATCAGTTTCACTTCCAAGATGTTATGCAAACCCTTTCTGCATGTTTATAATGTAAATAATCTCAGCAGATCCGTGTTGTGTATGTAATTGCCTAGGTAAACCTACTTTTCTGGTGACGATCTACATTCCGAGAGGTTTTTTGTCTCACCGATATATTCTCGAATGGTTGTCGGAGTTTTCCTTTAGTCTTACCCCAAAGTCGGAATGGATTTTGTTATTGGGATCTTAGGTGAGTCCTAGTGTTCTAGATCGAGTCTATGTAAAAGTGATTTGGGAATAATCCTAACTATTTGGTTAGGTTATTTTATTAGAAATTGCTTGGTTTGCTAGATTATATTTGTGTCGCAGAATTGGGTAGTTTGTGAGGGTCTATTACAAATGGGTTTTCCCCTTTATGATCTAAAAAATATGAAAATCATGATGTAAAGTGTCTTGAGGGTTGGAAGAATAATTTATCCCCTCCTTGGTTAATTAATTAAATTTTCTGGCCGACAATTAATTAAAATTCTAAGCCAAAAATTTAATTAATTCTCGGTCCTAGGCAAATTTAAATTCTCCAAAGGCAAAATTCGTCGATCCTTAAAAATAAAATTTTAAGATGGTCCAGGGACTAAGGGAAATTAATTATTTTGATAAATTTTGGGGAAATTAATTCAACAATTTAATTTTTGAATTAATTAAAATGCATTTAATTGAAAATTTCGAATTTCCCCAAATATTTAAATATTTCGATGGATGAGATTAAAAGAAATTTTAATCCTCATCAACAGTCGAGATTGCTTTGACGAGGATCACTCGAACTAGCCGTTGGAGGATTTATCTTTAAATAAGAAGTCATTTGTTAGTCAATGGATCTGACTTTTGAGTCATGTGCTTAGCAAGAAGCTCTTGTGTAATCTTTTTTCGGATAATAAAGAAAGACTTTGGGGTTAAGTTTTGCTGGTGTTACTCTCCATGGGAATACTGTAAGATGTATTGTTTTCATGCATAATTTTTTCTAAAGCCATTGATGATAGCTTCTAAAGAGTGATTTGAGTACATGTATCTTGCTCAGTTGCTAGGGTTTGAATAATAATCTAAATTCTGATTGTAATAGCATGTATCTCTATTTGTTTGAGTTTTCTTATTATTTTCTCGCTCTATTTTTAATGGTTGGATCGAGTTTTGCAGGGAAGTCTTGATGTTAGATCCTCGGGCGTTAGGGGAAGTTTTCAGTTGGACCAGCCAACTCTTGATCCGTGTTTTCTGAAGAGTCTAGTAAAATTAATCTCAGGCTTATCATAAGATTTTTTGTTGGTGATGCATGAAGGGTTTCGAGCTAGCACCTCCTTAAAATTTAAAAATTTATTTGTGTGAGAAATTGATAGATTTGGCTATTGAGAGCTTTAGATCATCAGATCTGGGGGCGGAGTTGGACTCATACTCCTTAGATCTGATAGATCTACCATTCTTGTGCATAGATCTATAAATTATTTTTGGTTTTCTGACTTTGGTTTTTCTGGGTTTTAGTTTTAATCATTGTCTATATCGTTTGGGTGTTTTCTTGTTGTTGTGCAGCTACAGATCTGAGGAAGAAACCTATGTAGAGTCCAAATCTAGGCCCTGGAGGGTAAGATCTGGATCTTTGGGGGTTTATTTGCATAATTTTGCAGGGATATTATTCAAAAGATTTTGCAGTCCAAGGTTTTCAAAAGGTTTTAAATTTGGAAAATTTTATAAGGGTTTCAAATAAATTTGAAGCAAAAGGATTTAACATTTTAATCAGAATTTCTGGGGTTTTCTGGCTACCATTTGTCTGAGTTTTTCGATCTGCTGGTTGGGTTTTCGTTTCGCTGCAAAATTTCGAAATTTTTTAGGATACCCTTTTCTTCTCCCTTGCTACTGCCATTGCTCTTCCATTCCTGCGTTTTTCCTTCCCCTACTATTCGAGCTCCTTTCCAAACCCTTCAAGTCCCTTATCCTTCTCTTCTGCGCTACCTACAACCTTTTCCACATGCAAAAAATGCCCATAGCTCCATTCGACTGCTGTCCCAGACTTCAAATCTGCTGCCTTATTCCCCCACGCAGCTTCTCCAACGTGCAGTCTTCTTCCTGCCGCCATCATTCCTTACCTCTGTGGCTCCTTCAACCTGTGTGTCTTCCTTTCCCATACGCTGCCTCCTTTCCCATACGCTGCTCCTTGCGTGCTGCCATTGCTCCATTCGTTGCCTGCATTAAATCCTTCACGCTATCCTTCTTGTTGCTGCCATCCTCCCTAACCTATCCGCAGCTCCAACTCTCCATGACCTTTCCTTGTTACCTGCGTTTCTCACCCCATCCGTCCTTTCGATTTTCTCATCAAATCCACACACTCCACACTGCTCTGCCTGCAAACTCCTCTCCTTTGCCTGCAAACTCCTCTTGCTCTTTCCCCTCACTGGCTTACTTCGAGCTATTTCACTGTCCACCGTCAATGCTTGCATAAACCCAACACGCTTCGATTTTTTATTTTATTTTTATTTTCACTTATATGCACAAGTTAGGTTAGTTTTTGTTTTAATTTAGTTTTTATTGTTTATGTTAGCTTAGGGTTAGGCTTCATATAAAATCGATCTTTGGGTTAGACTCATTTTAAAATTTTGATTTTTTTTGGGTTCGTTGCTTTTTGACTTTTTATGTTTAATTTTTGAGCTTTTCGATTTTTTATGTTTATTTCTTGATTTGATTTTGTTTTACATTTTTTATTTTTTATTTTATTTTACTTGTGATTTGATTTTGATTTTGATTTACATTCAAAAACATAAAAGATTCTAAAACATTAAAAAACCTAAAAAAAAATAAATTTAAAAATCTAAAACATTAAAAAATCTAAAAAAATAAAAAATCTAAAAAATCTAAAGTTTAAACAATCTTCATTTTTGTGACTTGAGATTACCAAAGAATTAAATTAAAAGAGGATTTGCGCTAATATATTAAAAATTTTAATGTGGCCCATGGCCCATTAAAATTTCGAGTTATTAACCCTTTTAATTTACTTTTGTCACATTAAAATTTTGATCTCTTCATTTTACCACATTAAATTAATTTCCTAAGGAATAATTAAATTGTTAATCTAAAGTTCCTTGGTTTCCTTTCGCGGTAAGTGATTTCTCTATTGGCAAGTGCGATTAATGTTTTAAAAAATTATATTTCCTATTGATAAATTATTCTAGATCTGGGTTATTAAGGAAACTCATTTTAAATTTGGAATCATTGCTTAGCATTTAAATTTTATAATTTAATTGCTAGATAAAGTTTTGGGCATTGATCATTCATGATCGTCACTATTTGTCACATTTATAAATTGCTTTTATTTAGTCTATGGTTAATTAAGAATAAAAGCACTGGTCTATAATCATTTCTATCTTGTGGTTGTGTCTTGGTCGTGTTAGTGTTTGATCTATTCATCTGAGTTAATCAAGACTCATTTACATTCGTAAAGTTGTCCATCTTTAAGTCTCCTAGAGGCTGTGTTCCACAGGCTTTTCTCATTCATTCACCTTAGGGACTACCCCTCTTGACTTGTCTATGAGAGAATCTAAATGGAGTGAGTAAGGATTAGAGTGACAATGCTTACTTTGAGCATTGTCGCGGTGCCTAGACACTTTGTGTGACAACACTCTGGACATCCATAAAACTGATCAAGATTTTTAAAATGGGTGGCCGAAGGGATTGACCATGAAAACAACAATGAATGGTCCAATTCAAAACCCTAGCCTTCAAAACTAGAATGGCCAGGAACATTGAGGGTTGTAGGGTCTTTGAACTAAAGAAGTGGTTTGGTAGAAAAATAAGGAAGGCAACGTTTAAACCCAGGCAATCAAGCATCTAAATTCAAACCTCTACGAAAAGAATAGCGAAAGATTGAGATGTATGGAGGAATTCCCAGCATGGTGGAGTTCCCATTAAGATTCTTCAAATCAGAAAAGTGAGTACCATTCAGAGTAAATTCACAATCATAAATTGAAGAAATCCACTGCTACATTACACTCATACTAGTAGAGGAAAACATTGACAGAATGGTGATATCAAATTGAAAGAAACAAAACCTACAACTGTACCCAATGCTGGAATCAAAACTGATTTCTCTCACTAGCTTCTTGAGAGATTTCATTACATAGCTTCATGGCTGATCAGACTCTGAACCCCCTCAATGTACTGATTTTTGATTTTTATTTCTGCCCCCTAGACCCAACTGTTTCAATCAGTTTCTAAAATTGGTTCTTGACACAATTACAAAAACTGTTTCCTTTTTAAAGGCTTTGAAATAATTGAATGACAAACGTATCATTTTAATATATATATATATATTAAATACAATCCCTATTTGAAAACAAAACTTCGATACTTTTAGGATTTTACAATACAAACATTAAAAATAGTGGGCTCTTAAATCAATACAAGGTGAGTGCCGACCCCATGGAAAACCACTTTCTGCTATTGGGACCACCTCTGTTGGCTTCTTGAAAACACTAACAGTGGTGTCAGAGCAAATATAGACCATTGATTTCTTCAATGGGCAGTTTGTTGAATCCGCCTCGGACCACTTTTAATCTTATCTTTCGCGCATTTTCACCTCCCGGAGTCCTGTTGATTTCAGCAAGAGAAAATGCAAGATGTTGATTTGTTTTGCAATAGTTGCAAGGGATATGATTTTCTCCTTATCGTTGATTTGACTTTTTGTAGCATCTGCGTTGCTTTGTAGCTTGTCTTAAAAATAGTGGGTGATGAACTGAGCTTTTTCATCATCTTTATTGGCTTTGATTCTTTGAGTTTGATATGCATTCTAGGAACAACAACAGGAAATTTCAGTGCTATTTCAACATCGACCTATTTAACATGTTGGGCGAGCTATCTGTTTTGATTCGACTCATTATTGCCTTGAATATCAAATTTTAAATTGCGTTGAGTTTTGTTTGTTGAGCACTCTCCATATCTTCGAGCATAACTATGCATGCTCTTCGTTGTATAGCCTTCTCCATGAGCCAAGGAATCTCCTTGCAATGATCTTCTCTATACTCTACATAGATATCAAACATAAAAGCATCCCAGAGGGTTTTTACTGCAAATGGAGGGGAATTGCTTTAGACAAAACCCTCGTCAAAAATATAAGGCAACACAACCTTTTGTAATATACAAATTTCATCTCAAATCGTTATCTGTTACTGATTAAGTTGTCCTGGAACTACACTCCATCTTGCCTCTGGCTGAGGGAACTCGTCCTCTTATATCAACACTGTCACTCTCAACATCTGAGCTGGCATATTCAGGTTGAGTAATCGGTGAAAGATGATGTATCGTTGCAACAACTTACTTGAATGGGAATATGAGTCCAAGTTGGATCCTGATAACCTTCGTCTATGACGTGAAAAGACAAAAGCTTCCATAGATTGTATACCTTTCATGTATGTGCTTGCTGAGCTACCATAGTATGGGAGGTTTGAAAGACATGCCTCCTTGTCTTTGACGCTAGTTTCAAATGAATAGATAACTCTCCCTAGCTCGTCTTTCATCAAGATGTTCCTTAAGAATATGATCAAAGGTATGACAAAGCTCTAAAATATTATATAATTGAGCGTCTTTATCAACAACAATTGGACTGCTAAGTCGTTTCATCTCTTCATAATCTGTTGCCTCAAGCCATCAACACGAACAAGGAACAAATTTAAGTACTCATTAGGATTTGAGAACCTACAATGCAGAGACTGCTCAAAACGGTAGAGAGCCCTTCCTCTAAAGCATTAAAGCATTCCAAAGCAAGCATATATTTAGCCCAAAGTGCTACAACAATTTCGTGTTCCACATTATCACTGGATCAAATTTCATTTTGGTGTCTTTTCTGCCTATGGAATAAAATAAGCGATATATCAAACTCGGTAATAATTGGTGTCACTTACAACGTTATCACATCAGCATATAACTGTTTTCTCCTTTATGCATTTCGTTGCAATTTGTTCAGGAAAAGTCAATGGTAACCCAAAGAATCTTAAGTGGCGCTATGGAGACTATCTAAAGGATTGAGATAGGATACCCATTTGAAAGCCGATTAATGGAACATAATAGGCTTCATTTTGACGTTGTCATTATAGTTGGGGACTTTTAACATTTACCCTTTGCATGATCTTATAAAAATATGAATAATTTTATTTATTTACACATTCTAATCTACCGAAACAAATTTCTATTCCTCAAATGTCTAGAAAAGGCCTTGCCCATCAATTTTCATAAGATATAAAACCTCTATTTGCCATCACTGTTGTTTCAGTTGTTCGGAGTTGATGTAAGTGGATTTCGCTCCTTTTTTGTTTTGTTTGAAGCAACGGCTACTACTGACATGCGAACTTTTGACTCGACTTTGTAAGATAAAAGTCCCCAACTTGAAAATGCACTCAACAATATGCGTTTTGGTTCGATATTCTTGCCAATGCCACATATCACTTTTAAGTACTCGGACCCGTGCGAAATCAATATTTTAAGTACTCGGATCCGTGCGAAATCAATTTGACATTTGTTGCTATTGAATATAATGAACAATTGATAAACCATTTTCAAAGCCAATCTCCCACATTGGCTAGGGAAAGCGTATCATCAGTGTATATATACACCGATGCTCTCAAATTTCTCTGATGCGTTGAGCACAATATAAAATACTTCTAACTTGGCCGTGGGCTCCCCTTCAACTTGGTAACCTTCTGAGTGTGCTGGGTTTGGTGGAGTATTACTGCTATATTGGTGTTTAGTGAGATCTCGTCGCAACTATACATGTTTTGGGGGTTGGGCCTAAATAAACGCAATAGATATTTTTTAAAATAAAGAAGATAACATCCCTGTATAAAGGCCGAGAGTAGGAAAGTGTTCATGAAGGCCAAATTCGCCTAAAAGCACTTCCTTTGCCCAAGTTTGCCTCCAAAAATTTTAAATTTTTTGACTGTGTGCATTTTAGCCACAACAAGCGCCACGAAGAAACTGAAGTATTGTTGCATTTCTTAAGGTTGGCAAGTGCAAATGGGATAAAAGCTATGTTCATTTGGATGGTGATCCCATATATATCACAAACATTGAGTGAAATCAGATTGCTGAGTTTTGGCCTCATGAACAATTGAGCTATCCCATAGAGTATGAGCAACCATATCAATTCATATAGGAGCAAGCATATATATAGGTGTAGAAAGGGCATTTCCACATTCAACATACAACAAAAACCCTTCAACAATGGATGTTTTTGATATATAGTTCACATGTGTACAAAGATCCTTTTGATAAGAGTGATGTGCATTGTGAACCTGCCGTTGTGTGGGGGGAAAGATGCAACATGTTCATTTCCAGACATGCTTCACGAATTCTCAGTCTTCCTGGTCAATGTAGCTAGCAGTGAGTTGTGGGTTTTGATGTATTTTCAACTTTCACGAATTTTCTCATTATATTGTTGGAAATAATACTGAGAGGGGGGGTGAATCAGTATTATCAAATCAGATACTTTTCAATTTCATACTCAGATTCATATACGCGGCTTCAGTTCAGTATATCAGCGTATATACGCGACTGTGTTGAATGCAACTAGCGTACATGCAGTAATCTTATGATTCAGTTAGCTTATTTTCAGTAAATTCATCAGAACATTATTAACCATAATAACAGTAATCAAGTGCAGTAAAACATAACAGATCATCACACATAAGAAGCACACATGAACACCAAGATATAAGGTGGAAACCCAATGTGGGTGAAAACCACCTGCTGCAATTCGTCTCTTTCTTCCTTTAATAAGAAACTTCTTTTACAATGTACTGGTGCAGTCCTTTACCAGCACGCAGGCTTCAACCTGCAGAGGGCTACAACCCTCTCTCGTTTTCTAGCTACTTCTGGAAGGGAGCTACAACCCCCTCAGCTCTTGTACTAGCTAATATACTAGTACGTAGGTGCTGACCTACAGAAGGCTACAACCTTCTTTTCTTCAGGGACCACGTTTCATAAATTTTCAGACTGGATCCATGAGTACAAAACAATCACTGCTGCAATACAATCATCAACTTATACTTGCATCATAAATCTCTAAATCACCCAATACTGAATCACTGAAACCCTGTCATCAAAAACACAGAACACAAACCAGAGCCCAGAACTCTGCAACAACCACTAGAATCAACAGCAACCTGAAACACCAAATCTCATAATGCATACGCTACTTGACTATATCAAAACCGCGTGTATACACGCTTTCACCAGAGACAACCCGCGTACAGATCTAAAGATAATTACTTATACCTTCGCTGTCATATCCAACCCTAGCCAAGCATCACAAACAGATAACCAGCAATACTAGATCTTCCCACTTCGTCAGACATCCATTCCTTGCTCATCCCCTTTGCCTAATGATCTTCTCCTTATATAGGTTAGGCTTCTTTCAATACCACGGTCCAAAACCATAATAAATCAATACCATGGGCCCAATACTTGGGATCAATACTTCTGACGAAACACCATGGTCCAAAACATAGGTTCAAATATCGAGGACTAAC